>WURV02148577.1:0-37579 GCA_011762755.2 Epimenia babai | reverse complement strand
CGGGCGAGAAAAAGACGAACATCAGCACGCCGAGATTCGCCAGCGTGTGGATTGCACCCTGGAAGAAGCCGCGCAGATGCGCCAGCCGCAGGTTCGCATCGCGCGAGCCGGCAGACGCCGTTGCGAACTCCGCGGTTTCCGCGCGCTCCTGGGCGAACGCCTTGACCACCCGGATGCCGGCGAAGTTCTCCTGCGCCTTGTTGCTGACATCGGCCAGTCGGGCCTGGGTGGCCAGCGACAGCCGGAACATGCGCCCCGCGATGATGCGCACGAGAATGCTGACGAGCACGAACGGGATGAACGACACCAGCGTCAGCCACGGCGAAATCGCGACCATGTAGATGATCACGGTCGGCGTGAGCAACGCGGTGAACGAGAAGTGCATGATCGCCGGGCCGCAGAGCATGCGCACGCCTTCGATGTCGGCGGTTGCGCGTGACATCAGGTCGCCGGTGCGTTGGCTCGCGTAGACGCGGAACGAGAGCGTCTGCAGGTGATCGAAGAACGACTTGCGGATGTCGTACTCGACATCGCGCGAGGTATCGATCAACACGCGCCGCATCAAGAACATCCCGCCGACGCCGATCACCGCGACGATCAACACCAGCGCGGCCACCTGCAGCAGGTACGCGGAGTCGGCGAATCCGGTCTCGAGATGTTCGAGCGCGATCTGCACCAGCCGCGGAATGAACGCGTTGGCCTGCACCGTAACCAGTACCAGCACGAGCCCCAACAGGACGCGCCACTTGTAGGGCCCTGCGTACTTGATGAGGAAGCGGAACGTATTGCGAAGCATGCAGAGACGGCCGGAAGAAGTCAGCGCGCAGCGCGCGGGACTCCGCCTTCTAGCAGTCACTCGCCAACAGCGCCACCGCCGGGCAGGTGTCGGAGGCCGCACGGATGCGTCTGCAGCGGATCAGGCTGCCTTTGCTTCGGCGTAGCTGGTCAAGCAGCGGAAGGTGTAGCGCAGGCGCTGATCGTGGCCGAGGCAGAAATGCTCGACCCGCAAACGGCTGCACAGCAGGCCGCCAGTCTCGGACGCGGGGACAACCAGCAGGATCTCGTCGCCTTCCTTGCCGACCCAGAAGTCGGCCATCGTCTCGAACTGCAGCACGAGATGATCGGACGACGCGGAGTGGTAGGCGAAGCGAGCCGAGACGCGCGGCCCATGGGCACCGACAAACGGGTCGGCGACACAGCCGGGCGGGCTGAAGGCAATCACGGTGCCCTGGGTGGGGTGGTCGGTCAGCGCCAGTTCGCCGCTCTGGCCCAGCCAGGACATCACCTGCCGATGCAGGCCGGTGTCGGTCAACGGCTGCCAGCCGCTGCCCGGTGCGGGGTGCCGGTACGCGCTGTCCGCGGCCGTGCGAAGTTCGGCGGGAATCGGCAACTCGTCTTCGGACATGGTTGCGCAGGCAAACGCCATCAGACGGGTGATATCAGCGGTTGCGAGAATCTGGTGGGTGCCACCGGGAGTGCGCGAATCCATCAGCTGCCTGGCGGGGAGGTGGGGCCAAATAATCCCAATCACATCCTCTATGTCGGCGCCGCCACGCGGTGTCTTGAGCCAGAAACCCCCGGAAACGGCCACGAACATGCCGACCCGAATGGCACGTGTCGTGGGCTACAGCGCCAGTTCCCACCAACTGTGGCCAGGCACATGAAACGGAAGCGCACTGGCGCTACGGAAGCCCAACCGACGCATGATCAGGATGATCGCGCGATTCGACTCGTGGGTGTTGGCCACCAGACGCGCCTTGCCAGCCGCGCGCACCTGGTCTTTGAGCATCGGCCATGCCGGGTAGTTGCGAGCGCCCGCACGGTGATCGGGCTCGACGTACAACTCGGTCACCAGCACTGCATCGTCGGGCACCCGCGAATCGGCCGCATGATCCAGGCCGGCAACAAACCCGATCACATTCACGGCAGACGCGGCTTCCAGCAGGATCACGAGGCCAGCATCGACGCACCACTCAAACCGGGCGTCAATCGCGTCGCGCACCTCGTCGGGCTGCAGCTCGTTCTCGCACCACGCGGCGTGTTGCTGTTCCTCGATGAACGCCTGCCAGAGCGCGGCCAGCACCGGCAGGTCATCGCGGGTCGCCACGCGCGCAATCACCGTCGTATCGGTGGTCACCAGCGGCCTCGCGCAGCGGGCACGGACGGGGCGTCATCCGGCCAACCGCCGAACCGGGGCAACGGTGGGTCGGTCGTCTCCGCGAGATCCGGCTGCAGTTGCATTCGCTGGATCTGGCCGAGGATGTCCCGGGCCAGCGCGGCATGTAGCGGCGCGTGGACGATCGTCTCGCGTGCCAGAGCGGCCGCCAGCGTGAACCGACGCAGATCCATCGCACACTCGGTCGCGTCGATCAGCGCCGCTGGATACCAGGGGAAGATGTCGAGCGCGGTCAGCCATGCGACCAACGCCTCGTGCTGCCGACCGAGCCGGGCCAACGCGCGCCCGCGATACTGATGCGCTGGCGCAAACGCGGGGTCGTCCGCCACTACCCGATCAAGCGCGGCCAACGCCGACCGATCACTACCGCCGTCCAGCAACTGGCGGGCGCGAACAAACAGGTCGTAGTGCGGGGTAGGCACAATGCGGTCGAGAAAGTCCTGAAAGCCTTCGGCTGTTGCCTGCAACGCGGCAAACCCATCCTCGCCTGCCGCGCCGCCCGTAGCAGCCCGGTAGACGCGCCGGGTGTTGGTGGCCTCGTCGGCATCCGGATCGAGCGCGGCCAGCATCGTGCGGAACCGTGCACGGCCAGCGTCGCCGGCTTCCTCGCGCAGGTAGTGCACGAGCGCCCAGGACAACGGGTACGCCGCGCGCGACGAACGCAGCCACTGCGGCCGGGCCATCTGCATCAGGTTGGACAGCGTGACCCGCGGGTAGCGTCGATCGCGGCCGATCTGTTCGCGGATCGTGCGTGCCCAGCCGCGATGAACCTGACCGACGCCAGCCTCGATGGTCTCGGCCAGGCCCTCGTTGATCCACTGCGCGGGGTGCGCAATCTGTCGGCGGAGTACCTGGTGAAAACACTCATGCCGCAGCGACGCGAGCATCGCAGGACGCGATGTGAAGCAGGCAATCGTCTCGCGATCCGCGGGATTGTCGGCGTGGCGATACGCAAAGTTGTTGGCCGGCGGATCCTCACCCCAGACCGTCGTGCGGTGCGCCAGAAAGTCATCCAGCGATGCGAACACCCGCACGCGATGCCGCGGGATCGCGCGCTCGGGAACCGGAATCGTCGGCGCGAGCACCTCGCGATAGACCGGAATGGCCGCTTCCAGTTCCGACAGAATGTCGTCGGCGTACGCGTCGGGGAGATCGGTAATCAGCTCGAACGACGCGGACGTGTGCGACCGGAATGCAGGCCCGGAGTCGGCGGCGTCGGGATCGGGCGTCCCGTCCCCGTCGGCGCGTTCGCTGTCGTCGTCGGCCCTATCGGCACTGTCGGCTCTGTCGTTGCCAGCTGACACCCGCCCGTCGGCATCGCCCGCAGCCAGACTGGCCGGTTGCGCGTCATCGCGATCGTCCTGGTCTATGCGGATCACGCCGCTGAGCACCAGCCCCACATACACGAACCCCGCGAAGGCGACGGCAACCAGCACGATCAAAAGGATCGCCGGCAGGCGCTCGACCACACGATCAAACGCGGTCTCGTGCACCGGGAGCTCTGGCCGCTCGTCCACCCCGGTCACTGCACGTCCAGATCGCGGATGCGATCGCGCAGGCGGGCGGCTTCTTCGTAGTTCTCGAGCACGATCGCGTCCTCGAGTTCCGTGTTCAACTGCCGCAGCTCATTGCGACGCGTGCGCATCTGGTCGAGGTTCGCGGGCACCTTGCCTACGTGGGTCTTCGAGCCGTGCAACTTGCCCAGCAGGTCATCCACCTGGTCGCGGAAGTGATCGTAGTCGTGATCGCAACCGAAGCGCACGTTGGACTGCACCTCGTCCCACGTCACGCCACAGGACGGGCACGGCGGATACTTCGGCTCCTCCGGCTCCTCGGTCTCCGGCTCGCTGATCGTCGGGCCACCGGGCTCCGGCGAGTCGTTGTCGGCTTCCAGAATCTCCCCGATGGACTGCGTGAGCAGGTTGTTCAGCGACACCGGCCCACTGGCCGGTAGCAACCCGGTTCGAATCGAGCACTCGACACAGATATCGAGCGAGTTCACATCCCCCGACTCCTTGTCGACGTCGGTGAGATGCAGCTTCGCTTCGCGGATGTGGCAGACGTTGCAGATGATCACGAAAGCCTCGAACGCCCCAGCGGTTGACCTCCGGCGGCTTGCCGGCCTGCCTCCCATCATGCCGAGCGGCGCGGGAGTCCGCAACGTCCGGGCACGCGTTCGCGCGCGAGACGGTTCGCGTGTCGAAGGGGACGCGCGGAATTCGTATCATGGCCCGACGGCGGCTGATCCTGGCTGATCCTGTTGTACGCGTCCGATGCGCCCCACATCCTGCCTCCATCCTGCGCAGCTTCTGCTGGTGATTGCGGTCACGCTGTGCGCCGTGACCACGCTGCCAGTGCGCGCCCAGGACCCGGACCCGGGCGCCGCCGCCGCCGATGGTGACGACCGGCCACAGGCGCGCTCTCACGAGGTGAAAGAGGGCGAGACACTGGAGAGCATCTCGCGCCTGTATTACGGAACGACCGCTCGCGTGCCGTTGCTGATGCGGGTCAACCGGCTGTTCGACGCGGGTGACATCTATCCGGGGCTGGTGCTGACCATCCCGCCGATGATCGATACCGAAGGCCTGGAAGGCTGGGCCGGGCTCCTGCGCGACCGCCCCCCACTGACGCTTCCCGGCGAATCCGTCACTCGCACGTGCTTGCGCGCGACCGACACACACCTCTACTACCTGCGAATCTGGTGGCCTCCTGCGGACGACAAGATCGGTGAGCCCGAGGATGATGGCACCGGAGACACCGCCGACGAGACCGACCAGGTGGTGCCGCCTCCGCCGCCCGTGGCCCTGCGCCGCGCGATCTGTCGCGTCTCGACAGATCCCGCCCGGGCAGCGACCGAAGAGGTGCTGCTCGATGTCGGCGCCTACGAGCACCACTACTTCCTGACGCCGGATGGTGACCAACTGGTGGCGCTGCGCCAGCCGACCGACGACACCGGATCGCCTGCCGCGCCCGTGCGCGAGCTGGTCGTCGGCCCGCCGGATGGATCGAACTGGCGCGTAGTCTGGCGCGGCGGGAGCGACGCCATCCTCTCGGCAGTCGTCCCCCGCTTCCGGCGCGCACTCGTACAGGTCGCTGGCTCGGAGCCCTTCCAGTCGCGCATTCTCTCGGTCACGCTGAACGGCACCGCCGCTGACCCCGACGACGGATCCGGCGGGGATCGCGAGTTGCCGCTGACCGAGGGCATCTACGTGGAGTGCATCACGCCGGACAACCTGTTCGCGGTGGTCGCCCGACTCGGCGAGCCGGAAAACCAGGACCGCATGCAGTTCAACCGCGGTCGCGTGCCGAACATCGCGCGCGGCGAGGGTGACGGGTTCTCGATCGGCCGGCCGCCGGTGCACGTGCTGGTCGCGCTGGAGCCGGGCTCGAAAGAACCCGAGGTCGTGCTCGTTCCCGGTGGCGAAGCGTGGGGCCGCGTGGTGCTGATTGAAGACCGCCGCGCGTGGCTGGAAACGCTGATCGTGCCGCCGACGCTGATGGAGAACGAGGATCACCCGGTCTGGCAGTCGCGCAATGTGCTGCACTACATTGACCGCCAGAATCTCACCGTGGTGCCGGTCACGTCCGACGAGCAGTACGACGATCAGTTGATCGGTCGCCTGCCCGGGCGCGGCATGCTCTACCTTCACAACACCAACATCAACCGCCATGTGATGGTGTTCGCCGGCGGCGATGCACACGTGGAACTGCACGAGCTGTCGCCGCTGTCGCTCGATTTCGCGCTGGCCCCGGGAACGCAGACGCTGTGGTTCCTGGAGTACGCCGTTGAAGTCGGGCCGTTTGATCCCTTGCACACCCCGACCCGCATCCGCGGCCTGAGCCTGTCTGATGAGTGAACCGTCCGCTCCTGCGAAGGAGAAACCCTCGAAGCCGGTGCCGGTGTTCGTACCGACCGGCAAACTCGGCGTGCAGATCGTGCTCGGTCTGGCGCTGGTCATCCTCGTGGTCGAAGCGATCCTGATGCTGCTGATTGCCCTGGCCATCCCGGCCGAGGGCCCGAACCCCGGCAAGGATCCGCACGGCCTGCCGTCAATCGACACGCGCGGCAGCGGACACGCTTCCAGTCATTCGCGCCCCGGCGAGATCATCGGCGATCTCGACACGGTACCCGCCGCGGACGCGCCTGGAGAGGCCGCCCCGGTCACCGTTGCATCCGGCGCCGTTGAACGGCTCGCCGCCGATCGCCTGCGGGTTGCTCTTGATCTCGTCTGCGAATCCGGCTGCCGCGTGGAGTCGGCCCGCCTGGAGGTGCGCCTCGGCGCGGCCGGCTGCATCGTCGAAGCCGTCGAGTTCCACGGGCCGCCGGGCAGTTGGCAGGCCACCGACACCGGCGCCATCGTTCATCTCACGGTGACGCGCGGCGTGTGGATTCATTCAGCGGGCGGGTGGGCAATTGACGTCACGTTGCGCATCCCGTCGGATTCCGCCGGCGACCTGCCGATGACCGTCACCGTTCAGAACGTGCGACCGGCCACTCTCCGCATGCAGCCGGCATCTCTGACGATTCCGGTTCCGCCGGTCCAGTAGCGCCGGCTCGCGGGGCGCATTGTTTCGTGGTCCGTTTGCTCTGAACTCTCCACCCCTGGTTGGCTGTTCCGGATGCCGTACCTCGGCGAAGCGGCGGCGCTTGCCACCGCTGTGTGCTGGTCGTTCACATCGCTGTTCTTCGCGGCAGCCGGGCGACGCATCGGGTCGTTCACGGTCAACCAGATCCGCATCGTGATGGCGGTGCTGCTGCTGATGATCGTACACCTGGCCGTCTACGGACTACCCTGGCCAACGATCACCGAGGCGCATCACAGCTCGGTTGCGCTGCTCGCCATCAGCGGGCTGGTCGGGCTGTTGATCGGCGACAGTTGCTACTTCGCCGCACTGGTGATGATCGGGCCGAAGCTCTCGACCCTGATGATGAGCACGTATCCGGTCTACGCAGCATTGATCGCGTGGCTCGCGTACAGCGAACAACTCGGCCCGCTCGCCGTCATCGGCATCGCCCTCGCACTTGGTGGCGTGATCGTGGCCGTACTCGGCCGCCGCCCATCGAAGAAGGACCAGATCAAACCGAAGCTCTGGCCCGGCGTGCTGCTCGGCTTCCTGGGCGCATTCGGTCAGGCAGTCGGCATCGTGATTGCCAAGCAGGCGCTCAACCGCCCGACCGCTGATGTCGCCGGGATCGCTGTGGACGGCCGCTTCGACACCCTCTCGGGTACGCTGATCCGGATGATCGTCGCGATGATTGCCATCTGGATCATCGCCGCGTGGCAACTCAACCGGAACCGCCGCGCCGGCAAGGTGCAGCCGTTGAAGCGCGCCCTGAAAGACGGACGCGCGGTGTGGCTCACGTTTCTCGGTGCGTTCTTCGGTCCGGTGGTCGGGGTCTGGCTCTCACTGATCGCCATCGTCAACGCCGAGGTGGGAGTGGCCACGACGATCATGGCCAGCATCCCCATCATCGTGATCCCGCAGGTGTGGATCCTCGAAGGCGAACGGCCCGGCCTGCTCGAACTGTGCGGCGCAGCCATCACCGTCGCCGGCGTGTCCCTGCTGTTCATCCGCGCCTAGCGATCTCGGCAGTCGTTGATCGCGTCAGTCGTCGAAGGTGAACGTGACCACGTCCGTGCGATCATCGTCGGACGCCAGCGCCAGGTAGTAGTGACGCACCTCTTCGTGCGCCGTGCCGATCCAGCGGATCACGCGCACGTGGCAGCGCGAGCGGATGCGCTGATCGTTGCTGCCGTAGTAGTGCACGGAGACGGTGTACCGACCGGGCAGCGCGTCGGGCATCGTGATTGCCTCGGGGCCGAAGCCCTCGCGCTGGTCCTCGTGCAGCTTCGCGCCGTGCAGGCCCCACGCGCGGTGCGGCTGCTCGTAGTACACGCGGCCGGCATGGTCGCCATTGCGGGTCAGCCACAGGTCCACGTCGGTGCCGTCGGTGTCCCAGTCCATCGTGACGATCAACTCGCCACCGACAAAGCGCTGAAGGTCCGCATCGCCATCGACTTCGGCGGCCACGCGATCCCGCCAGGCAGCAGCGGCCGCGTCGTCACCAGCGGACTGCGCCTGCTGCGCGAGTTGCTGCCAGAGGATCACCATCTCGCGACGAGCGCGCTGCTGCACGTTGCCATAGCGCGTCGGCCACTCGTTGCGGTCGGTGTCGAGCAGTTCGCCAAGGCGGTTCAACGCGGCCGTTGCATTGCCCAGCTGCACCTCGCAGGCGGCTTCGTTGAGGTAGGCGATCGGCACGTGCCACTGCTGCTGGCGCGAGATGCGGAACTCGTCACGCGCCGCCGTCCACATGCCGCGGGCGCGGTAGAAATTGCCGAGGTAGCGATGCGTGTCGGCGCTGGCGTAGCCGGCTTCCACGATGCCGCTGGAGGCGCGCAACGCATCGGCCGGTCGGTCGATCGACTCCAGCCACTCGCCGAGGTTCTCGTAGATCAGATGGTTCGACGGATGGACCGCCGCCCACTGCAACCAGATCGCGAGCGCCAGATTGTTGTCGCCCACCAGCGGGCCGGATGCCCATTCAATCAGCGCAGTCCACTCGTCCTCGTTGCGAGCCTCGCGGCGCAACTCGGCAAGGCGACGGGCAACGTGTTGCGCGACGGTCTCGTCGGACGGCTTGCTGCCGGCGTTGTGGCCACGCGTGGTGTCGATGGTCAGGCCGGAAGTGGTCTCGGAGAGCATCCGCAGCCAGGCCGCATTGTGGGTGCCAACACCGACAGTGTGCAGGTAGATCGCCTGGGCCTCCTGCTGCTCGGCCAGCCACTCGCGGTCAGCGGCAATCGCGTCAGCGGTGAGCGGCAGCGTGCCATTGCCGATGCCGGTGGTCGGCAGGTAGCCGGTGCTGTCGGGTGACCACGATGCCCACCCGTCGGTGATCAGGATTGCCGCGCGCCCGCCGGGCACGGTGCCAGCATAGAGCGACCCGGCACGACCGCGCGAGTCAGCGCTTGCACCCGTGCCGTAGAGCGACGCAACCGCACCCGGCAGATTGCTCGTGCCGTTCGGGCGCAGCGTGCGCAGCCAGTCCGCAACATCCTGGCGAACCGCGTCCGATGCGATCAACGTCGCGCCGCGGTAGCCCTTGTCGGGCGACCACGTCTCGATGCGACCGTCCGCGACGAGGTAGCGGAGTTCGCGCTGCACGAGCACGATCGCAAAGCGTTCGCCGTCGGCCAGGCCGTTCAGCGCCAGCCGCAGTTCGTGGCGGGCGAGATCGAATGTCGTGCGAATCGAGCCATCGAGACCCGTGCGCTGGTCCATCGTGAGTTCAGTGCTCATGGTGTACGAGCCGTCGAGCAGGAACACGGTCAGCTGCTGATCCACCGGAATGCTGCCGGTGCGGCCACGACCCTGGTCGAGCGTCGCGCGCAATTCGTTCTGCAGGCGACCTTCGCGCAGGCCCAGGAATGAAGCGCGCCCGTCGAGTTCCGCGGCTTTCGCGACCTCGCGACCAGCGGCCGTCTCCAGCAGGTCCACCACGCGGTCGGCGTGTTCCCGGATCATCCCCGAGACCGGTTTCACGTCCACCGGCCGCGGCAGCGCCGAGTTGTCGAGTACCTCGGGAGCCGCGCTGCTCTTCAGTTCTTCCAGTTCATCGAGGATGCTGGCGTCAAGCTGTTCGCGCGCACCCTTCAACAACTGCTGGTATTCCCGGAGCTGCTCGACCACCTGCTTCTGCTTGTCGAGGAACTCGGCGGCGCGCGATGCCAGCTTCTCCGTGGCTTCCAGCTTGTCGGCCTGCAGCATGTCATCGAGTCGGCGAGTCTCTGCTTCGTCGCGTGCCCGGTCCCGGTTGCGGTTAGCGCGCTCGGTTGTGCCGCCGATTCCGCCACCGACGCCTGCGCCTGCGCCGCCGCTCGGGTTGCTCATACCGTTTGCGTTGCTGCCGTCGTTCTGACCCGAGGATTGCTGCATGCCTTCCGCGGGGTCATCCGGTTCCGGATCGGCTTCGGGAGCCGGGTCGCTGGCCTGCGGCTCTGGTGCGGGGTCCGGCATCGGGTTCGGGCCCGGCTGCAAGGATGGGTCAACCGGCTCCGGTTCCGGATCCGGCGCCGGCACCTCGGTGTCGGGCGTGGGGGTGGACTCAGCCTGGCCGGGGTCGGGTTGGCGCTGCGGCTGATTGTCTTGCGGCGGCGCGGCAACCGGCGGCGTCACGTCGGCGCCAGGGCGAGCGGCGCTGCGACGCCACCACGGCAGGAACGGGCCACCGGGTGAGTTCTGGCTCTCCGCCCGGCGTCCGTTGCGCGGAGCGCGGAACTGCCCCTGCGGGCCATCGTTGCGAGCGTCGCCGGGACGACCCTGGCGATCCGGGCTCGCAGTCGCACCGTTGCGGCGAACCCCGTCCGGAGTGGCGCTGGCATCATCCTCGCCGGTATCGCCGGTATCGCCGGTGTCGGTAGGATCATCGCCGTCACCGCCGCCGCCACCGTCACCCATGTCGTTGTCACTGCCCGGCGCTGGCGCATCCGTCGAGTTCTCGCCGCCGGGTTGCGCATTGCCGCTACTGCCAGCACCGCCACTGACCCCGCGACTGGATCCGTTGCCGCCGGGCTCAGCGTCGGTCGTTGCCGACTCGCCGTCCTCATTCAGGTCGCGGTCGCCACCCATCGCGGGCTCCTGCCCGTCGCGATCGGCGCCGCCGTTCCGATGCAGTTCGCCGCGGTCGTCGTTCAGTCGCCGTGCGGCCCACGCGCCGGCGCCCCGCACCGCGAGACCGAACGATTCGCGGGCTTCCTTCTCGGCGCCGTCAGACTTGCCGATCACGGTCTCGGGCACCGGATCCAAGCCCGCAAGGAACTGCTGCATCAACTGCCAGACCACCAGCGGATCTGCCTCATCGTCACGCAGTAGCGTGCGGAAACTCTCGACCTGCTGGCGGAACTCGGCCTGCTGGGTATCAGCCGGCAACCAGTCGCAGACCCGCGATTCAAAGTCGTCGAGCGCGGTGAGCGCATCGGTGCGGTCTGCGCGCAGCACCTTGCGGGCACGATCCTGCTCTGACTGGATGTGGTCCCGGCGCAGATCACGCATCCCCTCGATCAACGACTCCGCCTTCTTGCGGAACTTGTCGCTGGCGGCGGGGCGGTCCTGGTTGTCGAGGTCTTCGAGGATCGTCGGCTCGACGGGCGCGTCGGGGTTCCGCTCGCCCTCGCCCGCCGAGGGCTGTGCGCGCTTCCAGGCCGCGAGCTTCCCGCGCGCGGTCGGCAGATCCAGGCCCCTGATGATTGTGCGTTCGCCGACCGCCACAGCCGGGCTGTCGGGCAGTGCGAGAATCGCTTCGGCGGGCTGACGAACATCGGCACGGAACGGTACCGCCACGCGCGCAGTGAGGCGCAGCCGGTTGCCGTGGCGCTGCGCGTAGACCGACCAGTCCACCCACTCGTCGCCGTCGGCACTGCGCACGCGCAGACCCGGCACGGCACGGCGGACCTCGAAGTACGGCTCGCCTTCGGCTGGCTTGAGCGCATCGGCGATATGGTTCGTGCGGTCCACGCCCCACTTCTTGTAGTCCTCGTCGCGCTCCAGCACCAACAACGAGGTGTGGCGCGAGCTGACCGAATACGCCTGCGAGATCCCGACGATGCGGGCACGCGCCGCCGTCTCGTCCGACCGGTTGTCCGTCCCGCAATCGATCCGCCGCTGCAGATCGGCGATCGCCTGCACGGCCCAGAAGGTGGCCATCGCACGCGACTCGTCGCCGGTGGTCGCCGGCAGGTCAAACGTGTGCTGCCACTGCCGATCCACGCCGTTGATCCGGCCGCGCATCAAAACGGTAGCCTGCGATGCAGTCCCTGTGTACCGCGCGGCCACACTGATCGACTGGCCGCTGGCCAGCGCCGGGAAGCGCGTGGGGTGAATCGCGGTCAACGCATCGCCAACCGGCGTGAAGGTCAGATCCGTCAGCATCGGCGTACGCAGCTGCGAGATCACGGCAGCCGCCGTGCGCGTCGGGGACTCTCCATCATCGCCGGTGGCGCGAATCAGGCGGCCACCGAACGGCGTCGCCAGCTCGGTCAGCATCGCGCGGTCCAGCCGGTTGCCGAGCGCGATGGGCACCAGACGCAGATCGGCTCCGAGTTGCGAAATTGTCAGGCCCGTCTGGCCGACAACCGATTCGCCGAGGCTGCGAGCGAGCACCGGGCCGCGCACTTCTCCCTGGGTGGCGATGCCGTCGCCGAGCAGGATGATCGTGGTGGCCTCGGCCGGATCAATCAACTCCCGCCAGGCGAACTGCAGTGCGTGCTCCAGGTGGCTGGCGCCATAGCGCAGCAACGACGACAGGCGCGCCAGCACGGCGCGCTGCTGGGCATCGCTGTTGGGTACGAAACGCTGATCGCCGGCTGCCCCCTCGAAGAGCAGCCGTGGCGTGTGGTCGTAGGTGAGTACCGTGAAGAATTCGTCCTCGGGCAGTTGCTTCAGCAGCGCAGCCACAACTGCCACCTGCTGTGCCCAGAGCACGTCATCGGCCATCGACCCTGACGTATCGACCATCAGGATCGTGTTGCCCGGCGCGCGATCTGCAGCTTCGCTGGCGAAGCGCGGGGTGAAGAACGCCCCCACGTACCCGTCACTGCCATCACCCGCCCGCCACGCCCGGCTGTAGAACGAGCCGTCATCGCCCGGCGCCTGCACCGGAGTGATCGCGAGCGCGAAGTCCCGGGCGGGCTGGTAGTTCGTGTCGGTGATCGATCCGCGCCACTCGCGGCGTTCAGCGGCGACGCCGGCCGTCATCACGTGGGTCGGGCTCGACACGCGCAGTTCCGGACCGCCCGCGTTGACCGCCACATCCATCTGGAAGTGGCGCACCGGGTTCCCGCGAAGCTTCTCGCTGACCAGCGGGTACGAGTAGACGATCCGCCCGTCCGCGTCGGCATCGGGTTGCAGCACCCGGGTAAAGGAGAGCTTCACGCGCTTCTTCTCGTCGGCGAAGATCGGGAAGATGCTCATCCGGAAGCTGTTGCCTTCCATCCATTCCAGCAGGGCCGGGTCGCGGCGCAGATACTTCGCCTCTTCGTAGATGCGACGGGCGCGGTCGCGCTCGACCCACTCGCCCTGCACCTCGCGTTCGCTGCCGTCCTGCTGGCGGACCCACATGCTGAACTGCGAGATGGCGGCGCCGTCGGGTACGGGGAACCAGAACACGCCTTCCAGGGTGCGGTCGGTGGTGTTGTGGAACACCTCTTCCACGGTGGTGACCGCGATGCGGTCGGTGATCTCCACCGTCACGCGATGGCTGTCGATCACGAACGGCACGTTGGCGTATTCCGGATCATTGGCGACCAGCGAGCCGACGGCCGCGCCTTCGCTGCGCACGAGGTGCGCATCTGCCGAACCGTCGAGCGTGCGCTCGATGCCGCTTCTGATCTCGCGGTTGGCGACGCGGGTCCAGTGGCCGATCCAGTTGACGTTGAGATGCTTGCGCACCGACGGATGCTGCAGCAAGCCAAGCGTGGCGACCTCGCCTTCGCGGACCAGTGCGTCAGCAATCTCTCCGCTGCGGAGGAAGCTGGCGACTTCCACGTTGCCGTGGCGCACGGCCACTTCGGTGGAATGGTTGGCGCCCAGCGCGACCTCGGCGGCATCGCCGGAACCAAACGAGGCGAGCGTGGATGGCGTGCGGACGCTGACCGGAATCGCGGCGTCATCCCGGGAGCGATCCACGTAGACGCGCGTCGGTTCGAGAGCTTCCACCATCACGCCGCGAGCGGTGCCGGTGGCATCCACGCCAGCAGTCGGGTCGGGCACCAGGGCAATCGTCGCGCCAGCGCTGCCGCCGTCAATCGTCACGGCTGTGGTACCGAGGGTGAACGCCACGACGGTTTCCGGTGCGGCGCGCACTTCGACGTTGAGGCTGGCGAACGAGACTCCCGCGCCCATCTCCTGCCAGTCGCTGCCCAGCGAGCGATAGCGATAGCTGGCGGCGCCGGGCGGATTCATCGGCTCGGGAACCTGCGGAGCCGCGACCTCGGCATCGAAGCCGGCGCCGTAGCTGCTGGCGCCGGGCGGGTTCATCGGCTCGGGCACCTGCGGGGCGGCAGCCACGGGTCCGAACGGGCTGACGGCATCACCGGCACCACCCCGCGCCAGGTAGCGCACCGAGCGCCCGACGGACTCGTCGACGTCCATGTCCCCGTGCTCCATGGGGGCACTGGCCTTCGAGGAGATATCGGCGACCATGCCGCGGTGCGGCGTGGGGTCGTGGACAAACGCGACGGTGATCGCAACCACCAGAGCCGCAGCCGCAGCAAACGAACCCCCGATGCGCCAGATCATGCCGCTGCGACCACTCGACGACCGCTCCCGATGGGTCGGCGCGATCGAACGCAGCACGGCGCCGGTCGGTGCGTCGCCGCCGTCTGCACGAGCGGGTTCCGCAGCGGGAGCCGGCGTCGCGGCCATCTTCTTCGCATGCAGCGCATGCACCTCGGCGAGAACCGAATTCTCCAGCCCCGGCGCAGGCGACACCTGCGGCAGCTTTTCGAAGAGGTTCCAGACATCAACCAGTTCGCGGTCGTCGCCGGTCAGCGAGCTGTCCAGTTCCTTCGCCTCGTCCGGGGAGAGTTCGCCCGCGACGAGGTCGAGCAACCGCTGCTCCTCCGGGGACAGCTGCTCGCCGTCTCCGGGGTTGCGCGGGTTGTCGTCCTGTGGCGTGCGGGCGGTCATGATCGGGTCTCCTCGGTAGTCACGAACTTTGACAGCAGGGCTGCCAGTTTCTTGTGGGCTCGGTGGATGCGCATGCGGACGGTGGCGACCGTCATATCCAGCGCTTCCGCAATTTCCTGGTACGACAGCCCGTTGATCCGGGCCAGCACGAACGGCGCGCGGTATTCCTCCTCGAGCCCTTCGAGCGCCGCTTCCAGCTGGATTTCCAGCTCGGACCCGGCAACTACCTGGTGCGGCTCGGGCTCGTTGGAAGCGGGTTCCAACTGGCCCGGGCCGTCGTCGTCGCCCCCCGACTTGCCATCGGTGAGCTCCATCGAAACGTTGCGCCGCACCTTTTCGTGGCGGAACAGGTCGCGGGCAGCGTTGACCGCGATGCTGAACAGCCAGGTACGGAACTGGGAGTTCCCGGCGAAGGAGTCCGCGTTCTGCCAGACCTTCACAAAGACCTGCTGGAACAGGTCTTCGGCCTTCTGTCGATCCCTCGTGTAGCGAGTGAGGAATGACAGCAGGGGTGTCTTGTAGCGATGGAACAGCGTGTCAAACGCGTCCACATTGCCGCCCTGAAGCGCCTGCATCAGCTTGTCGTCCGGAAGCTCTGTCAGGTTCATGGCACTCGGCACAAGGTGGACGAGGGCGCCGACCCGACAAGGTCAACACCCATAGAGACGCGGCCGGATCACGGGCATCACAGGAAAAACGCACAAATGGAGCTGGCCAGAGAACCAGCTTCGGGGCGCGCCCCGCAAGGCCTTGCAGGTGGCGACGGGTGCCCGTGGACGCGGGGCAGCCATTCACCGGGTCAGATCCGCCATCCGGCAATGCCGGCTGAACCGACGTATCGGCACGAGCCGACGTGTACGATCCAACGGATGAACAACCGCCATGGTCGACGGAAAGTTCAAAACGCGGGGGCACCTGACCCTCGATCCGGAGAGTGGATAGTACGCCCGCCGCCGGTCCGTTGGCAATCGCATGAGCGGGGCGAACCCCTCGCGGAAATCTCGCGCCGGCGGCGAAACCCCGATCGGGCGGCCGCTGGCGGTTGCGGCGACCAGTCAGTCATCGGCGCCCAGCCGCTCAGCACGAAGCTGGCGGAGGGCATCGCGGGCGGCCGGCGGAGCAAACTCCTCGGCGCGATCAAAGGCCTCGCGGGCGTCGTGCCGACGCGACGGCCCGGCGGCGGCCAGCAAGATTGCGCGCAGACGCCAACTGTTCCAGTCCTGCGGGTGCAACTCGTGGAGCCGATCCAGGTCTGCCAGCGCTGCCTCCAGGTGGCCGGCTTCGCCGTGGGCCAGCGCCCGGTTCCGCAGTGCAAGCGGCCAGTCCGGCTGCGCGTCCAGCACGTGATCAAAGCACACGATGGCCGCCGCCATATTGCCGCTGGCGTGAACATGCAGCAGACCCAGCAGGTACCAGTCCTCGACGCGCAACTCGACCGGAGCACCCGCCAGATTCGCATCGCGCATCCGGCCGAACGCTGCCAGCACGCGAGCCGTGAACTCGTCGCCGAGAGACTCGACGAACGCCCCCTCGCCCATGCCCGCCTGCGCGGCAGCCCGATACCGCTGCTGGTACTCGGCCATCAACCGGTCTCGCTCCGCCAGCGTGGACTCCGCCAGCATGCGCGACAGCTGCGCCATGTGAACGTCACGTGTGCGGCGCTCGGTGTGCATCCGTTCCTGCTCGGCCGCGCGGGACGACGCGAGCACCAGCAACCCGATCATCACTGTCAGCAGCAGACCCAGCGACAGCGCCAACGACACCGCCACCGCACGACCCGGTTTGCGCCGTGCCACTTTCACGGCACGTGACAGAAAACGATCGCGCCACACGCTGATCGGCTGGTTGTCCAGCCACGCCTCCAGATCATGGCGCAGCGAGTCCACGCTTTCGTAGCGGTCGGCCGGCACGCTGGCGGTGGCGCGCTTCACAATCGCGTCAATATCGCGCGGCACGCGCAACTTCGGCACGCGTTGCCGGGGCGAATCCAGCTCGCCGATGCGCGCAGCGGCCACGGCAGCATCTGCGGCGCCCGGCCACGGCCGTTGGTCGGTCAGCATTTCGAACAATGTCGCGCCAATGCCGAAGACATCGATGCGTTCGTCCGCCTGCAAGTCGTCACCGCGTGCCTGCTCGGGGGCCATGTGGGAAGGAGTGCCGAGCGGCTCGCCGGCCACCTGTGCGATCTTCGACCGCTCGATGGCCTTGTTGTGGGCGCCACCGGTGCGCATGCCGGCTTTCGCGTGGCCCGTCGGCGCGGCCAGCCCCCAGTCCATCACCAGCACCTCGCCATAGTCTCCGAGCAACACGTTGGCCGGTTTCAGGTCGCGGTGCACAAGGCCGCGCGAATGGGCGTACGACACCGTGCGGCAGATGCTGACGGCAATCGCGATCAGATCGCGCAGTGTGCCCGGCCCGTTGGCTACGCCCCAATGGTCCACCGCGGCATGCGTGCGGCGGATGCGACCCGCCAACGATTCGCCGCTGACCCGCTTCATCGTGAAGCAGGCGGGGTCGTCCATCAGGTAACGATCGTGAATCGGCACGATGCCGGGGTGATCGAGCTGCGCGAGCACCCAGCTTTCGTGCGCGAAGCGCTCGTAGGCGACAACGTCTCCGCCGAGTTCGGGTCGCAGCACCTTGACCGCCACCTCCCGGTCCATGTCGTGATCGTACGCCGCCCAGATCTGTCCCATCCCGCCGATCGCGAAGGGTTCAGCCTCGACCTCGTAGCGATCATCCCGATCCCGGAACGGCGGAATCAACGCTGGAATGGGCGAGGTGCGCGGCCGCGACGTGGCCACTGACGGCGACGTGTCAGCGGCATGCGGACTATCCCGATCTCTCGACATCGTGGTCAGGCCACCTTCCCGGGCCAGGCTCGACCCGATTCTACCCGCCGGATTGCTGCCCCGGCACCCGCGAGGCGGTGTGCCAACGACAAAGGGCCGCGGATCAATGACCCGGCCCCATGTCGGTTAACGACACTGACGGTCAGCCGTTGCGCTTCTCTTCTGCCACCGCCTTGATCGTCTGGTTGATCGCTCGGAACAGTTTTTCCAGCGCTTCATCAAGTTTGGTGTATGCGGAATACCACTGTTCCCGCTCTGCCAGCTTCTTTGCAATGCCGTGCGCGTTCTTGGCGTCGGCCCACAACTGCTTCGCTTCGGACGGGGCGCGGTCCCCGATGTTGCGAGCCTGCAGTGCATCGATGCGACGCTGCACGATATCCAGCTGTGCCTTGATCAGTTCCTTCGGCTCACCGCGACCCTTGGCCTGTTCCAGCACGTTGCGAACCGCAGGAGCGATCGCCTTCTTGGCCTCGAACGCGTGACGCAAACCCGCGCGGATCTCATCGTCTCCGAGCAGGTCCTTGGCCTTCTCCCATTCTGCCTGGGCGGTATCCACCGCTTCCTTCGCGGTCGGGCTGAGCGTGATGTTCTGGTCCTTCTTGAGTTCGCGGACCAGGGCGATGAACGCTTTGATCTGCGTCCACTCGGCCTTGATGCTGTTGAGCAAGCCGTCGCCGAAGTCGGTATTGCGCAGCTTCCACTTGCTTGAGTCTTCCTCTGCAGGCGCCGGCTCCGGATCAGGTGCGGGTTCCGGGTCTGACGTCGCGGTCGAGTGTCCCGAAGCCGTCGAGCCACTGGAACTCCCGGATTTCCCGGTGCTCGAACACCCGGTCATCAAACCGATCGCGAGCAGCAAAACCAGCGCCAGACGTGTGTGAATGCAGTGACCGTGATCCATCCGGACCTCCAATACGGCGAACCGGCGGGCAGCCAGACGCCGGGACATATGGGCGAAAACAGTGATGCACTATTCGTACATGGTGCAGCAACCGCACACAACAGCGGGTCGATGGCGAGCGGCGCCCTTCAGCCATCGACATCGTGTTCGCGAACGTACTCGATCAGGGCGTCGGCGACGAACGGCAGCAGTTCCAGGTATTCGCCGACGGCCTCTTCTTCGGTGAGCGTGCCGTGCCGCAGACGGAAACGGATCAGGCGCTGACGCAGGACTTCACGCCCGCGCGAGCGTTCGCGGTGAGCGGTGGCAATCGACCCGCGACCGTCGCCTTCCTCGCGCAGCAACTGGCTCACGGCATCCAGCGTGAGCCCTGCGAAATCGCGCAGCAGCGCCCGCCAGAGAGACCGGTGATCGGCGCGGATGATGTCGAGCTCGGCGAAGACAGCTTCGCGGATCAACTCGCGATCCACCAGGTTGGCCGGGTCCAGGTCCGGATCGGACGACGCCTCGAACTCCGCAACCGGCTTCGCCTTCGGCGGCTTGAGGGCTTCGCGCAGGAACGTGCGCAGCACGTGCGACAGGAAGCCGCGAAAGCGATTCACGTGGCCGGTCTGACTGACCCGCACCAACCGGTCAAAGACGCGGTTGACGAAGAACCACGAGAAGAACTCCTGCGTGAGGTCTTCCGCGTCGCCGGTGCGGCCCGTGCGCGCGAGCATCCCGATGATCACGCGGCGGATCGGCGTCCGGTAGAGTTCCATGAAACGCTGCCACGCAAGATCGTCGCCGGTGCCGAGTTCGCTCAGCAACAATCCCCACATCGTCGGCGGGAAGGAACTCGCGCGCGACTGGGTGGCCGCCTCCGTGCGCGCAATCAGCCGATCGACCACGAGCTGCCAGTCGCCGTCGTTGCCCGCCAGGTTGCGCAGCTTCATCAGGTCGGCATTGGCGAGATCCACGTCGACCACCAGCTCCTTCGCGGCCGCGTCATGGCGTACCACCGGCTGGAGGTCAGTCGGAATCTCGACCGGCAGGTTGTCGCACGCGATGCGATACGGAGGACCGGAAACAGCGCCGGAATCGGCAGTCATAGGTTGGCAGGGCGTCGGAAGGACTCGATCGCAAACGGTCGGCACGACTCGCAGCGGTACCGACACCGATAGTAGCGGTCCGTCGCCGCTCGAACCAGCGACCTGACCGGGCAGCGGAGAACGGGATGCGAACCGGGGCCCGGTTGGGCAGAATAGCTACCTCTGGTAGAGTGCTGCGTTGCCAGCGAGCTCTGCCCGCTGCCCGCCCCACCCCGGCTCTCCCACCTCTCCACACCAGGACCTCCGGATGCCGGACGCTGCTGCCATTCTCGACCAGCTGAGCGAGCTGCTCGACGACCTGGCGATCGCAGCCTGCGGCTACCAGGCGGGCGCGCTCACGTCCGAGGATCTCGCATCGGGCCGCGATTACTACGCGATGCCCGAGCAGCCCGGCGCCGAAGGCCAGCACCCGCCGGTCCTCAAGCCGACCGACTTCTTTGCGGAACGCCTCACCGATTCCGGCGCCAGTCGCGGCGAGCAGATGCGCATGCACAAGCTCACCGGCGGCTGGGCCGATTCCCAGAAGGTGGACCTCCGCGACTTCATCGAGTCCGGCGGGTTTGACGAACTGGGCGGCACGGGGGGCGTGGTCGGCTTCATCCAGAAAGTCGTCGGTCGGTGGCTGATGGAACTCAGCGGCGATCCGGATCGTCCGCTGGCGGCCGACTTCGTGGGGTCTGCCGGGCACCCGGCCACCGGTCTGGACTGGCAGGAGTTCCTGACCGACCTCGAGTCGAGCCCGGACCTGTCGCCGTCGGACAGCGAACACGACACGCTGGTGCCGGACGGCCTGGATCTCAAACGCGCGGGGTCCGAGGCCGAACTGCTCGGCATCCCGAAGTCGTCGGTGATTGACTCGCCGGCGCGCGAACTGGACCGCTACCTCTCCGAAGTGGATCGCATCCAGGCCGGGCCGAAGCCGCCCAGGAGCCTGCCGCCGGTTCCCGCCGAGAGCATGCCCGAACTGGTGCCGCTGCCCGAGCCGATGGTCTCCGACGTGGAGGTTCCGGCGTTGTCGCTGCCCGGCGTGCCGCTGCCGACCACGCCCGAGGAAGCGGCCGGCGTTGCGCCACCACCTGCGGCCGACGCGGTCGCGGAGTCCGTCGCAGCGGGGGATTCGCCGGACGGGATGTCGGACGCAACGATCACCGAGTCCGAGGTGGATCGCGCGCGCGATGCCGACACTGACACCGTGGAGAACGCGGGGGACAGCGGGTCGGCGGAGCCGGTGGTGCTGCTGCAGAGTACGGAGGAACAGCACGACCTGGATCTCGAGTCGTTCCTGCCGACCGATCACGACAAGCCGGTGCCGGAATCGGTGAAGGCCGCCATGGCCGCCATGGCCCGGCAATCGGACGAAGACGACGACGAACAAGACGACCGCCTGGACGAGTCACAGGCAGAAGAACCTGTCAGCGAAGCCGGCGTTGCCGCTGCCGACGAAGCGACGACGGCCGAGCCTCGATCCGACGACGTTGACGCGGATGATCTGCCCGAACCGGCCGACGAACCGGCCGACGAAAGCGCAGCCAGGCCGAAGCGAACCGTCACGTCGCCGCGCGATCGCATCACGCCGCACGACAGCACCGGCGCGGGTCGTCGTCCGGACGCGGATCCGGATCGCAAGGAAGACAGCGACCCCGGCGCCAGCGTGGCCGAAGCCACCGGGCGCAAGCGGCGACAGAAGGTAGGCGGCACGCGACCGGCGCGGAGCGCCACCACGCGCCGCCCGATCACCGACGACGCATCCCGCCCGGGCTCCGGCACCCCGCCCGGCAAGCGCCCCGCCAAAGCGCCGGAAATCTGGACCTCGCCGTCCAAGCGCATCGAGAGCGTGGACTGGGATCGCGCGGAGCGCGGCGACGACCTCACCCGTTCGACCGTCGGCCGCATTGATCAAGCGATGCTCAGCGGCACCGAACGCGAGACGTTTGCCTTCCTGCGGACGATCCCGCTGTTCTCGCTGCTGCCCGACCACGCGCTGATCAACTACGTCAAGAACCTCGAACTGCGCTCCGCCACCATCGGACAGACGCTGCTGCAGCAGGGCGATGACGTCGATGGCCTGTACCTCGTCTACAACGGCGCGATCCGCCTCAGCCACCAGACGGAAGAGGGCGAGACGGTCAGCCTCGGCATGCTCGGCAAGGGCGAGATCTTCGGCGAGGTGAGCATTGCCGGCGGCGCTCCGAGCCCGATGAGCGCGCGCTGTTCGCAGGACGCCACCGTGCTGGTGCTGCCGCGGACGACCATCGAGACCGACTTCGAACGCAATCCCGGCTTCCACCAGTTCTTCCAGGAGTACGTGCAGGAGTTCTACCTGCGCCAGTTCATCCGCCTGTGGACCGGCTTCGGCGAAGGGCTGTCGCCGAAAGACCTCGTCCACCTGGTGCGCAACTCCGAGAACTGGAAAGTGCGCGCGGGCTCGGTGCCCTACAAGCAGAACGCGAAGGCCGACTGCTTCTACATCGTCAAGAAGGGCATCGTCTCGTTGCTCGCCGTGGACCGCCCGCGTGACGGCCAGCCGCCGAAGCGCCGCGAGGTTGACAAGATCGGCGAGGGCGAGGTGTTCGGCGCCAGCGAACTGCTGGAGGCCGACGATGACGAAGAACCGCGTCGCCCGCTCGGGGCCCGCGCCCGCACCGATGCCGAACTGCTGAAGGTGCCGCGGAAGTTGCTCGTGGAGTTGCTGCAGAAGTACCCCGAGTTGCGCGGCCAGATTGCGCGGCGCTACGCGCAGAGCATCCTCACCAGTCAGACCGAGCGCGCCCGCTTCGACCGCACGGCGATGGACTCGATCCTGATGAGCAACCCGGACGTCGAGCAGCGCGCCGGCAGCCCGACGGGTTCCGTGCGTGGATCATCGCTCGATGCACTCGCCCGCGCCCGCCAGCAATACATGCGCCGCGTCAGCGCCGACGCGGACGACGGCAGCCCCACGCCGGGGTCCGCGTCAAAAGCCCGCACCGCCAGGGGCAAGCGCGACAAGGCCCGCCGGGCGAAGACCGGGGAGCCGGAGGTCTCGCGCGACGATCAGGCCGACGACCACAAGAGCCTGCCGAACGAGAACATCTTCGACAACGTCGATGATCACATCAGCCAGCGCGGGTGGTCCGGCTTCTACCGCCGACTCAAGCGTGGCACGGGCAACGTGCCGTTCATCCGCCAGCACGACGAGACCGACTGCGGCGCCGCCTGCCTCGCGATGATTGCCCGGCACTACGGCAAGTCGCTCGCGATGGCGCGCCTGCGCGACCTCAGCAAGATGACGCTGACGGGGTCGAGCCTCGCCAACCTGTCGGACGCGGCCGAGACCATCGGCTTCACCACCAAGGTGGTCCGCACCACGGTCAACGCGCTCGGTACCCTGCCGTTGCCGGCGATCGCCAACGTGCACGGCAACCACTACGTGGTGGTCTGGAAGATCACGCGCAAGCACGTGACGCTGGGCGACCCCGCCATCGGCACCGTGCGCGTCACGCGCGAAGAGTTCGAGCAGATGTGGATGGGCCAGCTGGCGATGATCATGCTGCCCACCGAAGACCTGCACAAACAGCCGAAGACGCGCTGGACGCTGCTGACGTTCCTGCCGCTGATCACGCCCTACCGCGGGATCCTGCTGGAGGTGTTGTTCGCCAGCCTCGTGCTCGACCTGTTCGGGCTCGCGTCACCGTTGTTCACGCAGACGATCGTCGACAACGTGATCGTCCACCAGAACCACGGCCTGCTCAACATCATGGCCGTGGGGATGCTGATCATCCTCGTCTTCCAGCTGCTCGTGACCTGGTTGCGCGGCTATCTGATTGCGCATGTCGCCGTGAAGGTGGACATGCGAATGCTCACGCTGTTCTTCAAACACCTGATGAGCCTGCCGCTCTCGTTCTTCAAGCTGCGAAAGACGGGCGATATTCTCGCCCGCTTCGGAGAGAACACGAAGATCCGGCAGATCCTCACGGAGAGCTTCATATCGACACTGCTCGATATGATGATGGTCGTGATCTACATCGCGATCATGTTCTTCTACAACGTGAAGCTGACCCTCGCGCTGATCGGCTTCCTGCCCTTCTACATCGCGCTGATGGTCTTCTCGCGGCCCGTGCTGCGGCGGCTCTCCAACCAGATGTTCCACGCGTCGGCCGAGCAGGAGTCCGACCTCGTGGAGTCCGTCGCGGGCGTCGGCACGATCAAGGCGATGTCGCTGGAGAACCAGCAACGCTGGAAGTGGGAAGACCACTTCTCGCGCTTCCTGCAGGTCTACTTCCGCGGGATGAAGACGCAGCTGTTCCTCAGTACGATGTCGATGGCGATCCAGTCCGTCGCCACGCTGGCGCTGCTCTACTACGGTGCCGTGCTGGTGCTCGATGGCGAGCTGAGCATCGGCCAGTTGATGGCGTTCAATGCCCTGGTCGGCATGGTGATGGCCCCGATCGGCAAGCTGGTGGGCTTCTGGGACGAGTACCAGGAAGCGATCATCGCGATTGACCGGCTCAACGACGTCTTCCACGCCGAGTCCGAAGTCTCCGAGGATGATCGCCTGCGCGCCCTTGATCACCGCCCGCCGTTCCGCGGCGCGATCGAGTTGCAGAACGTGACGTTCGCCTACGACGAGAACAACGTCGCGCTGCAGAACGTCAGCATCAAGATCGAACCCGGCCAGATGGTGGCTCTGGTCGGTCGCTCCGGCTGCGGCAAGACCACGCTGACCAACCTGCTGATCCGGCTCTACGAGCCGAAGAACGGCAAGATCCTGATCGACGGCCACGACATCCGCTCGATGGACATCGGCTGGCTGCGCAGCCAGCTCGGCATCGTGGTGCAGGAGAATTTCCTGTTCAGCGGCTCGGTCATGGACAACGTCGCGCTGGGCGACGAGAACGCCAGCCAGCTCAAGACCGAGACGGCTGCTCGCGTCGCCTGCGCCCACCAGTTCGTCGCGCGGCTGCCGTTCGGCTACGACACGCCGGTGGGCGAACGCGGTCTCAGCCTCTCGGGCGGCGAACGCCAACGCCTCTGCATCGCCCGTGCGATCTACCGCAACCCGCAGGTGATGATCTTCGACGAGGCGACGTCCGCGCTCGACTACCAGACCGAGCGCGAGATCATGGACAACATCAAGGGCGTCTTCCGCGATCGCACCCTGATTGTCATCGCCCACCGCCTCAGCACGATCACCAACGCCGACCAGATCATCGTCATGGACCGCGGCATGATCCGCGAAGCCGGCACCCACCGCGAACTCGTCGCAGCAGACGGCCTCTACGCCCACCTGCTCAAGCAGCAAGCCGGTAAGATCGAAGGCATGTAGCCGGCAGGCCGGCAGACCGATTGACCGTCACGCGCGGATCGCATGCGGGTAGTCGAACAGGCCGGTGGGGTCGTAGCGGCGTTTCACGTCGCGCAGGCGGGCCACGTTGTCGCCGTAGTACGAACGTGCGGGGTCGGTGAAGTCCAGGTCCGGATAGTTGCGGTAGTGGCGGGAGACACCGGCGCCGGCGAGTTGCGCCTGCACGTTGCGGAACGATTCGAGAATCGCAGGTTCCTGGTCGGGACGGTCGTAGTAGCCCTGCAACTCGGCGAGGAACGGGCAATCACGATGGGCAAACGCGGATGCGACGGCGCGGGCCGGGTCGGCAATCGCACCGCCGAGCGTGTTGACCTGGTAGATCAGGCCGCGAGCGGTGCCGACGGTGTGCGCCACCTGCTCGAACACATCCGCGATGTCGTGATACGAGCGATAGAACCCGGCAGACGCATTCTTGAAGTACAGCGGGTGGTCGATCCCGTAGTAGCGGCGCAGCGCTGCGGGCAGATCCTGGCGGGTGCCCGGCGTCGTCTTGTCGGCAAGGGTCTGCAGCGTGGCAAGCGCACGCTGAAGACCGGGGTCGGAATTCTCCGTGTCGGTCACCAGAATCGTCAGCGTCGTGCGGTTCAGCACGAATGCCGAGAACGACGTCTGCGGCAGCGTGATCGCCAGTTCGCACCAGCTTCGCAACATGCGGGCGGCGCGCGCCGGATCGAGGTTGTAGGCCTTGAATCGGCGGCTGAACATCCCGCCCGGCGCGGGATGCACGCGGAACGTCATCGACGACACGACACCGAAGTTGCCGTTCCCACCGCCGCGGCAGGCCCACATCAGTTCGGCGTCCTCCCGGCCGGTGCGGGCGGTTCCGCTGCCATCCACAATCGTGAGGTCGGCCAGGCTGTCGCAGGTGAGACCGAGGCGCCGACCGAACAACCCGTAGCCACCGCCCAGCGTGAGACCGCCGATGCCGACGGTGCCGCATGATCCCGCCGGCAGGATGTACCCCTTTGGCAGCAAGTGATCGTAGAGCCCGGCGAGCGTCAACCCGGGCCCGACGCGGATCATCCGGTTGCCGGCGTCATCGGTGCCCCACTCCAGCCCGTTCATCAGCGACAGATCGACGACGAGGCCACCGTCGTTGGACGAGAACCCCTCGAAGCTGTGCCCGCCGCTCTTGATTGCCACCGGCAACGACTGTTGACGGGCGACCCGCACCGCGCTGCTGATCTCGGCGGTAGTGCGCGCCAGCACGATCACGCGGGACGCTTCGGCACCCGCTTGTTGAAGCGCACGCAGTGCGTGTCGTAGTCGGCATCGCCGGGCCGGAACGCCAACAGGCCATCGAGCGACGCGGGCGCGTCAGCGACGACAGTGGCGCCGCCGACCGGGCGCGCGGGCTCGCGCGTATCACAACCGGGGAGCAGGGTGTAGCCGAGCGCGGCCAGCGCGCTGATCCGCAGGAACGTGCGGCGATCCATCGACTCGTTCACGACTGGCCCTGCCGATTGCTCAACGTCCTCCCCCAGATGGTGTTTCGACCGCCAGGCAACGCGACTGGACGGGATTCGGTGATAACAGCCGGTCACGTGCCCGCGCCTGGCTCCTAGCGCCTCCTATGTCGTCCGGCAGCACGGCGTGCCTGATGAAACGCAACGCCGCCCGGCTCTCGATGAGGAGAACCGGGCGGCGGCATGAGACGGATCAGCGCGCGGAGATCAGCCGATCACCTTGATGGTGACGGAGACTCCGAGGAACGTGAACGTGATGGTTCCGCTGCTGCTGATCGAGTGGTTCAGCGTGACCTTGGGCGAGCCCAGGATGCCGAAGTTGCCCGACCCGGTGCCAACCATCTTCGCCGTCGCGGACGAAGGCGACACCGACAGGTTGGCCTTGCCCTTGGCGTTGACGCCCGCCGTGACCGGACCGATGGTGACGCTCTTCGTGCGGTTCACGTTGAGGCTGCCGCTGAATCGCCAGCTCGTCGGTGACGACCAGGTGCCGGTGACCGGGAAGTTGGCGCCCACGAACCCGGCGGTCGCACTGAACGTGACGCCGGAGTTCGCCATCATGATGCTGGTGGTCCCCAGCGGAATGGCCTTGCCAGCAACGGTCACGCTACAGGTGGCACTACCGGTCAGTGAGAACGAACCCGACGTGGAGACTGCTCCGGTGAGGCTCGCGTTGGCCCCCAGGATCGCCAGCCTGCCGACAACCGACGCACTGGCAGACGGTGAGGTCGACCACAGGTTGTTGATGACGAGCTTACCCGTCGCGCTGGTCAGCGTATGCCCGGCCAGCGTCACAGTGCCGGTGCCCTGCAGGGTGGCACTGCCAGCTGCATAGACGACCCCGCCGGTGACGTTGACGGTACCGCCCTGGCCGCCGGGGGCGAGGTCCAGCTTGCCGGCAACCGACATCTGCGTGGGGGTGAACGTAGCGGTCACGTCCCCCAGCGTCCAGCCAGCGATGGAGAAGGTGTTGTAGCCCATCTGCAGCCAGAAATCGTTGCTGCTGATGTCGGCCAGCACGCGGTGCGATGCCGTGCCGGTCTTCCAGGCCGCCAGCGGGGTGCCCTCCAGGTAGTTGGGCTTGCCGGTGTAACCGTTGATGCGGTAGTGGCCGCCGCCGTACATCATCGAGACCTGGCCGAGCTCGATCGGGACGTCCACGCCCTTGACCGCGAAGGTGAGGACGCCGTGCAGGTCGCCTCCGAACGCGAAGTCACCGGCATCGCCCTGGAAGCAGTTTGTACCGTCGCCGTCATAGTCAAAGTCGATCGAGAGCGCGCCATCCAGCGTGAGCTGCGCCTTGTAGATCGGGATCGTCACTTCACCCTTGATCAGGATGTTGCCGTCAATCGCCACCGTCTCGAGACCGTTGTGCGACGTCTTCGGCAACTGGTTGACCAGCGTGTGACGGATCGGCTGACCGAGCGAGAAGCCGATCACGGGCTTCTGCCACCCATGGATTCCGAGCAGCTTCAGCAGTTCCTGCGCCAGCTGATGGTCGGCGTAGAAGATCGGGGTGGTCGGCTCGAACAGCATCTTCGTGCTGTTGCCGAACTGGATCTCCGCGTTGCCGATATTCGGGAACCGCGCCTTGGCCACGCCCTCGAACCGGGCATACAGGTAGAACTTGTCGGCGTCGGTCGGGAACTGGCGCTCGTCACTGCCGTCGCCCAGACTGACGTCGAACGAACCACCGTAGCCAATCGAGATCTGCGCGGTCGCCTTGCCGGTGATCACCATCTCGTCCTTGAGGAAGCCCACTTCCGGCAGGCTGACCTCAGCGGTACCCGAGATGAACGGGCGGTTGCTCGACACATCGACTTCGAGCGAGACGTTGCCCATGTTCCAGTTGCCGGCGGGAGTCTCCACGACCATGTCACCCGACGCCGAGAACTTGCCGGGTGCGGCGGTGGCGGCGAAGTTGCAGACCAGTGCGAACGCTCCACCCGGCGCGGTCAGCCGACCACTCGCCATCACGAAGCCACCACCTACCGGGCCGTCCGGCACCGGGGTCGCGGCAGCCGTCAGGTTCGGGAAGTCGATCTTGATGATGAACATCTCGCCGTTGGGCTTGCGAGCGTAGATCACGCCGTCTTCGCCGCCCCAGAACATGTCGTAGGCACCCCAGGTGTTGCCACCGACGCCGGTAGCCAGTTCCCAGCCAACCGTTCCGTCGCGCTTCAGGTCGCGATAGATGCGCATCGTGCCGTCGGGGAGCACCCCGTAGATGATGCCGCGCCAGCCACCGAACACGTGGGCGAACATGTTCCAGCCCGCGCCGATCTTCGAGCCCCAGTTCGGGCCGATGCTCTTCGTGCCGTTGCGTGCGAGGTCGCGGTAGTAGTAGAGGTTGCCGGTGCCGTTGATCGCGTAGATCACGCCCTCGTGACCGCCGAAGATCGTCTGGAACGTGTTCCAGTTGCGGGCAATCTTCGTCTGACCTGACCCGCTGGCCCAGGTCCCGGTGGTGTTGTACGAAGCGTGATACTCGCAGACGAGGTCTCCATTGGGCTTCACGCAGTACAGCCGGCCATCGGCACCGCAGGCCACCTTCGCGTACTTCGTGGTGGTCCAGCCGGTGGCGATGTTGCCTGCGGCCCAGCTGGCGGTGCCATTGCGGTTGCGGTCCTGGTAGTAGCGCAGCGTGCCGTTGGTGTGCACGGCGTACATCTTGCCGTCCTTGCCGCCGACTACGTCACGGAAGATGGTCCATCCACTCCCGATCTTGCGGGGCGTGAGCGAGACCGTGGCGCCATCGATAGAGGCCGCACTGGCAGTAGCCGCGGGAAGCAGGGCTGCTACGAGTGCGAACGTCGTGAGCAGAAGGAACGTCTGGGGCAGACGGCGAACAGTCAAGCGGGTCATGGGAGCACCGGGGATGCTGGAGAACGAAACGGAACAGACGCGTTCGGGACAGAACACAATCGGGACGGCATGGAGTTGGAACCCGCGAGCGAAACCGATCCCTCGATTAATGTCAAGCTATTCGCCCGGCGGAGTATCACTACGTTCTGCATACATCTTTCACCAACGGCGAACTCCAGGTGACCCACGCAGGTTCCACGCATCCCTGACGGACTGCTCACGAACGGCGCACGATGTTTTCCACTATCCACTGCTTTCCACGAGCGACTGACAGCACGCGGCAACGCCTTCCACTGCCAACCCACCGACTTCTCCCCGCTCCACGAATTGTTCACGACGACGAGATCCTCACACTGTGCAAACGCGAGAGTGCCGTCAGCAGAGTGTGAGTCGCCGGTTACGAGATTCCGTTCAGCAATCATGAGGAAGCTGGCCAAACGGGGAGACTGACAACAACCCTGGTGAGTCCTGCACGCACGACTTGCTGTGAATCCGCAACGGTGGGCTCATCCGAAACCGTTGTCGCTACGTGCCTTGAAGATGAATTCGACTCCGGCATCCACATCCTGACAGCACGAAACAACAACACTATCCCTGAATTTGAAGGTCTTGTTCTGATAGGAGAGCCCTGGTGGTGACGTGGAAGAGCGAAAGAAAAAAACTGGCTAACGCAGGTGGGAGGTCGGCGTCCCGATTGCCAGGATGCCGCGCTCTGACCCGGATCCTGCCTGGCCGTCCTGACCCTCACCACTCGCCTCTGGCAAACCCGATGCGCAATACGCCGACCTGCGAGCGAAGCGGACGCCCGACGCAAGCCGCGTGGCAACGGCGCTGTCGGTCATGGCTGTCGGCTCGCGTCAGTGCTAGCGTGGGCGATGAACCCCGACCGGGAGACGCGCTGTGCGGCCGACGATGAACTGTGAACGGGCCATGCAGGCCATGCTGTTGCTGGCGTTGCTGGCCGCTCTGGCCGGATTCGCGAAGCCCGCCGCGGCGCAGCCACAGACCCGGCCGGGTGCCGGCGATGGCGACGGTGGTACCGCTGGCGCTGTCGGCGAGCCGGTGATCGTGCGGGGCGCGGCGGAGTTCCCGTGGTTCCACCGAGCCGAGCGGACGGAGGGCGGGCGCTGGTTCGTGCTGGTGGATGCCGACGTGACGCTGCCGATGATTCTCGAGCAGACGCGGTTCGCCAACCGGCTCTACGCCACCACCGCTGACCGCGACGAGAACGGCCGGCCGGCAAGCATCAAGATCAACCGGCTCAACGGGCTGTTCCTGGAGCTGGCCGGGCTGCAGGCCGACGACGTGATTCACAGCTGCAACGATCAACCCGTAGCGCGCACGATGGACCTGGTGATCTTCGCGCGCGCCAACCCGATGATCAGCGAGATCCGCGGCGAGGTCACCATCGAGGGGGTCAGGCGTACGCTGGCCGTGACCATTGCGCGGTTGCCCGTGCACGACGGACTCACGCATCAGGTGGCCGAGGGCGAAACGCTGGAGTCGATTGCCGAGACGTTCTACGCCGATCCGCGCTTCTACCGCTTGCTGGTGCGCGCCAACGATCTCCGCGCGCCGACGCCTGCCGTTGGCATGCGGCTGGTGTTGCCGCACCACCCCGCGATGCGATACCCGGCGGCGCAGTCAAGCGATGGCATGTGGTTGATCCCGCACCACGAGCACCTGCCTGCCATCGAAGACTTTGCGCGGTTGCTGCGCCAGGTTCGTCCGTTGCCCGCGCGCCTGCCCGATGGCCGTCAGGGATTGCGTCTCGCCGGACCCAACCGCCGCGCACTGCCGTTCCAGCGGGGCCTGCAGCGTGGCGACATCATCCTGTCGGTGAACGGCGTGGCGATGGAGAAGGGCGCCGATGTGCTGGCGTTCTACAACGACCATCGCCACCTGATGTTCTTCGATGTGCGCGTCTGGCGCGACGATGCCGAGCATCACATTCGCTATTGCCTGCTGCCTGCCCCGGAGGTGTCGGCGGATGAGTTGCAGCCGCCACCCACCTCGGCGCACCCGTCGGAGTTCGGGTGCACGCGCGATGCGGATGCAGAAGCCGCGTTGAAGGCGACGCCGCCCGACGGGCTGGAGGGCGCCGAGGTGATTGCGTGGCGGGTGACGACCGCACAGACGCGATTCCTGTCGTGGCACTTCCGCGAGATCCTGCGAGATGCGCACCTGATGCCGGTACTCGATACGCCGTCGAATGGCGAGCCGGGCACGTTCGCCGGATTGCGCGTGCGGTATGCCGACGAGGACACGCTGGTGCACACATTCGGCTTCCGTGCCGGCGACGAGTTGCAGGCGGTGCGCATTGACGATGGCGACTGGCAGCCGGTGCGTGCGGTCTATCAACTGGTGGCGATGTTCCCGGTCACACTCGAGGCCCGCACGATTGACCTGCGCATCGTTCGTGCGGGCAAACCGGCGTGGTTCCGCGCCATCCTGGTGCCGACGCCGGAGGGCATTGACGAGCTACCGCTGCGCGATCCCACCGGCGCGATCGTCGGGGGAGCCGACGACGAATCCGGCGAGAACGAGTCCGGCGAGAACGACTGAACGCGCGCGGGGCGATTGCCGACTGGAGAAAGCGGGTGGCCGGAATCGAACCGGCGCCAACGCGCGTTGGGAACGCGCTGCTCTACCTGCTGAGCTACACCCACGAAGATCCGCTACGTCGCGCCAACGGCGCACCCGGAACGGAACAAGCGACTGGCGAGAATCGAACTCGCGACCTTCTGACTGGCGGTCAGATGCTCTTCCACCTGAGCTACAATCGCATGGTGAGGAGGCGGGAGCCGGAGTTGAACCGACACCAACACGCGTATGAAACGCGTTGCTCTACCCGTTGAGCTACCCCGCCTCTTCGCCGGTCTAGTACGGATGATTCCGCCGGTCTTCGCCGTTCAACTCGCCGAATCTGCTTTTTCGTGGCTGGCCGTGATGCGGCTGTACATGCCACCCCGGCCGCGATAGTCGCCGGTCACCGTCATCCGCCGCGGCGCACACGCGGCCACCAGGTCATCGAGGATGCGGTTGATCGTGGCCTCGTAGAAGTGGCCCTCGTTGCGGTACGAGAACAGGTAGAGCTTGAGCGCCTTCAGTTCCAGGCACGTTGCGTCGGCCACGTACGAGATCGTCACTTCGCCGAAATCGGGATGGCCGGTGATCGGGCAGACGGTGGTGAACTCCGGCTGCCGGTGCTCGATTACGTAGTCGCGCTCGGGCTTCGGGTTCTCGAACGTCTCGATCAGTTTCGCGTCAGGCATGAGAGATCACCGGCTCACCAGAGGATCGGCCCGGTCAGATTGTGCAGACCGAAGTTCTGCCAGGCCTCCAGCATCGTCGTCTGCATGAACCGTGCGACCGGGCCCAGCACCGTGCGGAACGCGCCACCTATCGCCAACATGATGATGATCGCGAATCCCATCAACGGGCCGATCGCGTCGTACCCCGCGCGTGCGTGCGCTGGCAGGTAGTAGCGCAGGATGCGCGACCCGTCGAGTGGTGGAATCGGGATCATGTTGAACGCCGCGATCAGCACATTGAAGAAGATCGCGTAGTACAGGAACCAGAAGCCGTACGACCCCGGCGCCACGAACGGCGTCAGCAGGAGCCACGCGGCAAAGGCGCCCGCGGCGACGAACAGCTGGAACACCGGGCCCATCAGCGCGGTGAACACCATGTCTTTCTCGGGGTTTCGCAACCGCGACGGATTCACCGGCACCGGCTTCGCTCCGCCGAACGCCACCCCCGCGGTCATGAACAGCACGATCGGGAGGAAAAACGACATGAACGGGTCCAGGTGCTTGTCCGGCGCGAACGTGAGCCGGCCCAGCTGCTTCGCCGTGTCGTCGCCACGCTTCAGCGCTGCCCAGGCGTGCCCGTACTCGTGGACCACCAGACCGATCAGGATCGCGAGCAGCCCCAGACAGAGGTTGATCACGAAGTCGAGATTGATGTCCCGAAGTGCCAGTGCCAGTGGGGTGTCGATCATTCCGTGGGTGTCGCGGTTGCCCGTCGATTGGTACAGGAGAGGAATGGGGCGGATTGCCCCGTTCGCCCGCCCGTAAGGCCCGCAGCGTCGTACCTGACATGGAAATCCAGATCAAGACCGCCCTGTTCAGCCTCTCCGACAAGACGGGCGCCGTTGACTTCGCCCGCTTCCTCGCAGGCCGCGGCACGAAGCTGCTGGCGACCGGTGGCACCTGCAAGGCCCTGCGCGATGCCGGCCTCGAAGTGATGGAGGTCAGCGAGTACACCGGCCACCCCGAAATCATGGACGGCCGCGTCAAAACCCTGCACCCGAAGGTGCATGCCGGGTTGCTGGCCGACCGCAGCAACCCTGCCCACATGGAGGCGCTGACCGAGGTTGGCGCGCAGTCCATCGACCTCGTGGCCGTCAATCTGTACCCGTTCGAGAAGGTGGCCGGCAACGAATGGACGCCGGACGCCGGCGGGTTCCAGCTCGTGGTCGAGAATATCGATATTGGCGGTCCGACGATGATCCGGGCGTCGGCCAAGAACCACTCGCACGTGGTGGTGATCACCGCGCCGGAATACTTTGACCTGGTGCGCGCCGAGCTGGAGAGTTCGCGCGGCATCAGCCGGGAGATCCGCCAGCGGCTGGCGTTCGAGGCCTTCCGTCGCACGGCCGCCTACGACGCGGCGATCACCACGTGGCTCGATCATCAGGTGGCCCACTACGACGACGAGATCACGCAGCGCCAGGCGCCGGAGACGTTCGTCCGCCGGTACGATCGGAAGTTCCCGCTGCGATACGGCGAGAACCCGCACCAGACGGCGGCGTTCTATTCGGAGATGGGCCCGCCGGTGGCGAGCATCGCGTCGGCCGACCTCGTGCGCGGCGACAGCGTCTCCTACAACAACATCCTCGACTGTGACGCGGCGCTGCAGCTCGCCGGCGAGTTCAGTTCGCCCGCGTGCATCGTGATCAAGCACACCAACCCCTGCGGTGCCGCGGTCGCCGAGGACAGCGTGACCGCGTTCATGAAGGCTCGTGACGCGGACCCGACGTCGGCCTACGGCGGCATCATCGGGCTCAACCGGGCGGTAGACGGGCCGATGGCCGAGGCCCTGACGGGCAAGGGGAACTTCCTCGAGTGCATCGTCGCGCCGGGCTTCACGGGCGACGCCTTGCAGATCTTCGATGAGTGCGAAAAGGGCTGGGTCAAGCGCCTGCGGCTGCTCGCGGTGCCGGGCGACAACGGGGTGCTGAGCCCTGAACGTCCGCGCGCCGAGTGGATTCCGCGCGGGATCGAAGGCGGCCTGCTCGTGCAGAGCACCAACGTGCCGGTGTTCGATCCGGCTACCGATGGCGGCATGCCGTGGAAGATTGTGACCGACACGCCGCCCGATGACGCGACGTTGCGCGACCTGAACATTGCCTGGATCGTCTGCAAGCACGTGAAGAGCAACTCGATTGTGCTCGCCCGCGATGGCGTGGCGATCGGCGTTGGCGCCGGGCAGATGAGCCGCGTGGAAGCCGTCGGCCTTGCCATCCAGCGCAGCCTCGGCGACGCCGGGGCGAAGGGTGCGGTGCTGGCATCCGACGCTTTCTTCCCCTTCGCCGACGGGGTGCAGAAGGCCATTGATGCCGGCATCGTCGCCGTTATCCAGCCCGGCGGGTCCAAACGCGATGAGGAAGTGATTGCCGCGTGCAATGCCGCGAAGGTGCCGATGCTGATGACCGGCATGCGCCACTTCCGCCACTGATCACATGCTCTCCCGCGAACAGATTCGCGACCTGATGGTCGAAATCGAGAGGTGCGCCTTCGATGGCCGGAGCGATCTGCCGCCGTTCGAGCATTTCGACCACGACCCGTGGGACCACCCCGACCCCCGCGTGCGGGATCTGTGGTTGCAGGTCGCGAACCCTGCGAATGTGCCAACCCTGCGGGAGATCCTGGCGGAGAACCTGAACGCGCGCGCCCGGATTGTGTTCGAGACCGCACTCCGGCAGGCCGCGGAATCGGCGTAGCCGGATGCCGTTCGACAGACCGCTTCGAGTGACCGGGGGCAATTGTTCGGGTCTCGGGAGAAACTCCGGGCGAAACGAAGCAGTCGGCGCGTCATTCCGAAGAACTCCGCGCCGACTGTCCTCACTCACAACCAGTTATCTGCTACTGCTGATGATCGTCTGGATCAGTCGCGGTCTTCGACCTGCTTCTGAACGCGCGCCTTGGCGGCGTCGATCATCTTGGCCAGCGTGTCCGGGTTGGTGGACGCGGTGGCGCGATACAGCTGCTTGCCGTTCAGGTCCAGCAGCACGAGCTGCGGGCACTGGGCCGACAGCTTGTACGCCTTGCGCACGTCGCTATCGAGCTGTTCGCCGTTGAGCTTGATCGTGTCGCACCCCTGCAGAGCGGTGGCCACTTCGTAGTTCGCGAGGACTTCCTCTTCGAACTTCTTCGTGGCGGCAGTCATGCGGACGTGTTTGCGTTCTTCGCTGTTGCAGTACACGAACAGGACTACCAGCTTCGAGCCGGTGAAGCCTTCGTCGACTTCGTCGATCGAGACTTCGCCTTCATCGTTGCTGCGGTTGCGGCGGTTGCCGAAGGCAGCCATCGCACCCATGCCACCACGGCGGGGACGGGCTTCTTCGCCATCGTTGTCATTGCGATCCGAATCGGAACCGGTTTCGGCTGCTTCCGGCGTGCCTTCTTCGATGACTTCGCGAACGACGTTGGCTTCGGTCCAGTTCACGGCCGGAGCGACCGGAGCGGCCGGGGCGCCACCACCACCAGCGTTAGGACGGGGGCGGTTGACGCCACCAGAGTTCGGACGGCTGGGGGGAGTGTAGCCGCCAGGAGTACCACCAGGACGAGCGGGCGCCGCCGGCGCCGCACGAGGGGCCCTTCATCACTGTGGGAACGCAGATTGGAGTTCCGCGAATGATCCGCCGATGAATGCCAAGACCATGGCAACGATGCTGATGCGAGAATACAGGCGCATCGGTTACTCCAGATGAGAGTGTGTGTGACCGGGAAAACGGGTCTTTCGATACCCCTCCTGATGCAACCAACGTGCCGGTGTTCGCAAAACAGGACGGTATCCGCAACATTCTGGGGTTGAATGTGTTGTGGAATTTTGGGAAACGATCATGCGCGCAGAGAATGGTAAAGGGCCGAAACTCGGTGGATCACAGATCGTTTTCCTAACCATTTTGATAGCGGTCAGATAGGGACGAAATGGCGAGAGATCGGCGTGTTGTGTGCAAACCGGATTTGACACCCCGCCGGAGCCCGAAACGAAATCGGCGCGTCACCTCGAAAGATGACGCGCCGACCCGTCCTCACTCACACATCGTTATGGATCAGCGGTCCGAGACCTGCTTCGCCACGCGTTCCTTGGCAGCCTCGATCATCCGGGCCAGAACGTCCGGCTTGGTCGAGGGCGTAGCCCGGTAGAGCTTCTTGCCATTGATGTCCATCAGCACCAGCTGCGGGCAGTGCGTGCTCAGCTTGTAGGTCTTGCGAGCATCGCTATCGAGTTCGGTGCCATCGACGCGGATCGTCTTGCAACCCTGCAGAGCGGTGGCCACGTCGAAGTCGCCGAGGACTTCTTCCTGGAACTTGTCGCTCGCAGCCTTGTTGCGGACGTGCTTGCGGTCGGTGCTATCGCAGTAGACGAAGACGACGATCAGCTGGCTGCCTTCCAGGCCGTCCTGGATGGCGTCGATCGTGACGTCGGCTTCTTCCCTGGCGTCACGACGGCTGCCGAACGCGGCCATCGCACCCATGTTTCCACTGCCACGGCGGTTGGAACGATCAGCGGCGGCGGCGTTTTCTTCCGCGTCGCGACCGGTGACTTCCGCTTCGGCGTCTTCCACGACGGTGCGAACAATGACGCCCTGCGTCCAGTTCACGGTCGGGGCAACGCGCGGCGGCTGGGCGACTGCGCCACCACCACCACCAGAGCGAGCCGGTCCCGAGTTGGGACGCTGCGGGCGGCTATAGCTGCCAGCGCCGGGCGGGGTCGAAGGACGAGCAGCAGGACGAGCAGCAGGACGGGCGGGCGCCGCACGGGGCCCACGGGGTGCACGTCATCAGGTGTAGCCTGTCTGCATTTCGGCGAAGCTACACGCAAAAAAAGGTTCATCCGGGAAGTGCGTGCGTGCGCGGCGCCAATAGGCGGGGTTGAAAGAGAGTGGCCATGCCGGTTTGGTCTT
>WURV02148566.1:0-17813 GCA_011762755.2 Epimenia babai | reverse complement strand
ATAATTCTCCGATTCACCAAAAATCAGAATTATAACCCTATGAAATCACTCAACTTAATTTCCAATCAGGCTCTTAGTGTTTGCACTTCTTTGGTGCGAGCTCCGAGAAGAACCCCAGCTACATCCTTTGCGTCCGAAAAACGCCTGTAGATATTATTAAATGCTTGGGTTGAATATGTTCGTTCTGGGAAATCTATATGAACGAACAATTCTGCTTGGCTGACGTAAACCCACTCTTCCAGAAATGCAGAATTAGGTTTGTAATTCGCATTCTTGCGATTAGTACCAAATTTATAACTTGCCCAAGTTGCGGGATGCAGCATTTCCTCTATGCTTGGGCCACGATACCAACCGTTGTATTTGAACAAATTCTCGGGAATAGGGTCAGCTAAATCATACCCCTTCGGGAAGTCCTCAGTGAATTGAACAACTTTAGCCTTCAAGCCAGCCAGCCTAGAAATTACATAGCCAGCAGCTTTGCCGACCTCATCATTGTCACAAACAATAACGATTTCAGAAACACCAGATCTCTTTAACGAACTCCAATCCGTTCTATGTGGATTTAGTGCTCCACCGTGCCAACCAAGATGAACGCCTGTTTTGAGGTATTCACCAAATGGGTGGTTTTTCAATTCAGCTTGTTTTTCAGGATCTTTTGAATTGATTAGGTTTTGCCAGTATTTTGCCGCGCCAGGTCCCTCATGGACAAAGGCACAACAACCTTTTGAAATATTTCCGAGGCCATATAGCGGGAGCCTATCATCTGGTTCGCATTCCCTAACTTCATCATCCTCCCAAAAAGAATAAGGAACAAAATACTTGCCATCGGCTCCATAGGCCTTAATGAGATACATCAGGACACTGCCAGTTTGATCCGTGAATTTATAAAGCTCAGAAGCATTGTCTTTAAGATGTCCCACCACTTTTTCTGGAAGCTGATGATTTTGGGGGAATGGGTTTGATTTAGGTAGCTTTACGTTTGCAAGTTCGAACTCTATCGCCTTCCGTTCTTCCTCAGTTGGCGCATATTCTGGATTATCGCAAAGCACATCGCATTCTTTAAGGTTGAAACGAATTTCAGCAATGTAACGGGGATAATTCCTATCTCGCTCTCTCACTGACGCATGGCGCAAACCATTAAACTTAGCACCTATCCGGTCAAGATACGCCTTGATCGCAGGCTTATCACTTAAAGGTGTTTTGGCTTCCTGGAAGTTTTTCTTTTTATTTTGAGCTTCTTTATATTCATCAACTATGTTTCCCATCTCAAAATCCCTCCGAAGTCGGACGGCTATTGAGCCAAGCTTCCAAATCAGTCATTTTCCATGCAACGCGAGTTTTGGAGAGTTTTATGGGGCGTGGAAATTCATTGGCATTCATAAGCCGATACACAGTCGGTTTGCTGATGCCGAACAAATCAACTACCTCGCCAATGCGAAGCAATATGGGATGATTTTGATTGTTCATCATAATAGTAGACCTTTTATACTACCTAATCCCGGCTGCTCAGTCAGGGATTAGGGCGGTCTACTCGGCGCTGATTTTTAATGAGTAGCTTGAAAGCCTGTGCAGCACTGCAATTGCTTCGCCGGTTAAATTTTGTTTTGTTGCTATTGATTGATTACCGATCACATAACAACAGCCATTAAGTAAATGTCTAATATTAGCCTGTCAATAGAAGGCAAATATGTTGTTGGTCTCAAGCGGTTTCAGGAAGTCTTACAAGAAAATTTTTTCTATTTTTGTACGAAAAGCGCGGCAAGATTTCCGGCCTTATAAATCATTTTTCACTAATTTCGGCTTCTTCTCTTAACTATTGTGGCTTTAGCGGGATCATAGCGATAAAGCCCAATTGTTCCAACCTGCAATAGGGAAACAGTCTCATCTATTGCCGTAAGTGGAACCTCTATTGGCCTCCCTTTTTACGTTCGGTTTCCATAGCTGAAATAGGGATCCGGTGTATGGGTCCTTTGTTTGAAACTGTAGTTTAAAATTCTGATTTAACGGCAATAAATCAGATAATGCTGATGCACCTGCAAATGAATCATCTAATGGTCCAGCAACCCATAGACGTTGTTTTTCTATGACGCTTAGCTTATTCCAAATTAAATCCAGTATTACTGGAGAAACTGGATAATCTGCTGCCAACCAAGGGTATACTGGTGCACGTGAGTTGAGTATAAGATGGATGCCCGGTAGTTTGCCTGTCAAATCAAGTAACTCAACGCCTTCCGGCATACCAGCAGTAACACTGGCCGATCTTAATTCAGTTATGAATTTTGCTGTTTCTGGATCAACCGATAGTTTTTCAGAAGCAATACCGACCACTTCTACGGTTTCAGTTTGCTCAGATATTGGCGTCCAAATATGATAGGGATTGTTGATAGCTACCACAAATACTGCAGTGGAGAGTAACGTCACCGCAAATGAAACGATTATACGACCGATATTATTTAGGACAATAATCGACGCAAATAGGACCATAAAAATGAAAAGTGATGCACTTGTGCTTAATGCGTTCAAAATGTTGCCAGCTGTAGCAATGCCGACTGAAAAAGGGCCTAATAATAGTACAACTAAGATAGCAAGGGTGTTTGTGCTTATTTTTATTGATTTCATCATGCCCAAACTTAACAAAACTGCAATGGCGGTGATTGCGAGTATGAAAATCTGTGATCCAAAATTGAGTTGGTTATATGAACCATCAAAATATAAAATAGGTGAAATGGTATAAATTGAGCTTATGAAGAGAAAGAAATTTATAGAAAGCAAAAAAATAGAGAACTTTTTAAATCGTGCAATATAGTAAATTAATGTAAGCAAAAATGCAGCAATAGCTAATTTGCTACTTAAATTTAATTCCAATAATGCCGACAAATTATTCGACAAAGATGAAGCTTCACTCCTGTTTGAAGCGAGAGCTATCCCTGTTGAAATCATCTCCCAATAGGTAAGAGGATTAATAATAAAAAACGCAGATGCTACAAAAAGTAATAAGGTGAAGGCAAAAGCGTACAAAATTAGTAATGTATGAAAATTATTTCTAGTCAATTCCTTCCTATGAAAGATTATATAATAAACTAGCGCAATAATAAACATTGCGATTGCTGTTGGGGGGCGTGCCACAAATGCCAAATAGCCTGATAATGCTAAGCAAAACGCAATAAAGACTGTACTTATTTGCTTTGATCGTGGTCGGAATTCATTATGATTCATTAAATCGCACCATGCTAATGCGATACCAAACAACGCATAAGCCCAACTTGCAATTTGGTTATAATTGGGGTTAAGTAACCACCATATGCGATCAAACATGATTGCAGCTACACAACTTGCAAGTATAGCAATGCCGCTTAAATGAGAATACGTGCCGTGGAATCGCATATAAAAAACAAAAAAGTGAAAAAATATAAAACTTATAATAAGTGAAATGCTGATACCAAATATCCGCATATTTACGAGTGATGGACCAAATAAAGAATTTACAGGGTGTAGTAAAAATCCATGGAAGCGCACCGCAAATTCGTATTGATATGGGTCTTTGAGCCACATGTACCCATAAGAGTCATCGGTTAAGTCAAGGCCGCGGTCACTCCAGTTCACCATCCAAAATAGCATTATGCATGTCAGTATTAATGATGTTATGGCTGTAATATGAACGAAAAGGAACCCGAATTTCACATTCCGATTAAACATAAGTAAGTTTCCACATCTTACAGTAACTGAGGTTTATCAACTTTCAGATATTCATACATATCTTCCTTTGTAGGAAAGTCTCCGCTTCGCAGCTCCATGTCTGCTTTATAGATGTAGGGAATTGGAAGTCCGCGTGCGAGATATGTTTTCTCTTTTGCATCGTTATATCTGAATGAAGCAGCAATTCTCATATCATCGCCGCCTTCTTCTTTTGTACGGTGCACAAGCAATGAAGAGAAAATTAAAGCATCGCCTTTATTTAAAAGAACATCTTCAAACTGTAATTCAGGAAGTTTTTTGTCATCTATCTGATGACAAAATACATGTTCGCCAGAGCCTAGTAATCCAAAGCGGTGGCTTTGTGGCACAATCTGTACTGGAAAGTCATCTGCTCCGACATCTGCCAATGGGATCCACAACACCGCTGAGTTCAAACTACCTTGGACTGATCTGAAATCCTGATGGGCAGGGGTTTTTAAATAGCCCCCTGAAATTTTAAGAGCATCTGACATAAAATGCAAAACTGTGCGTGTGGCAATTGTGGGAAGTTTTATCCCAAGCTGAACAAGCAGGTTTTCTAATTGGTCAGAGGTAGATAGTTTAGCAAGTGAAAACAAATGGTTGCATGCTTTGGCAGCGGCAAGATAATTCTTTTCATCCTTCTGCTTCAATTCTGCAATCCGTGCGCATAATTCAGGATATGTTTCAGGCGGGGCACTATCAAATTTGTTTTCGCGCAATACCGAATGAAATATCTGTCCGATTTCAGCACACAGCGCATCCAGTGTTGCTAAATCAATGAAGTTTTTAACAATACAAAATCCATTTTCGTCAAATGCTTTTTTTAACGATAAATTTTTCAGTGCAGTCATAATGTGCTAACTCTCATCAAGTGCGTTTGAAGATGTAATTTGATAGCCCTTCGTAAATGCCTCCACGCATACGAGCCACTTCATGTTCCTGTTCTAAAACGAAACCTTTACTTTCTATTCTTTCCTTACAAGCTTTACCTGTTTCATCATCCTCTAATTCAATAAAGATTGCTCTTACTGCTGGATGATTAAGCGTGGATGATGCGCCTTCCAGTACAGCTAATTCTGCACCATCAACATCAATTTTAAGACATGTCGGTAACGGCAAGTTAAACATCTGCACAAATTCATCCATTGGTATTTCCATGATACTATCTGAATATACGCAGCTTTTATCGCCTGTTTGTGTTAAATGATCATATCGCGAGTAGCGGTCTATCGACTTTGTATGCTCGCCAGCGCCATAACTTCCGATGGTGATATTCCCAATCTGCATTCGGTCTGACAGGGCCAAATTGAAAATACTAAGTTCACCTTTAAGACGATCAGAATTCGCAAATTTATTGAGCGAAGCTGTCGAATAGTTCTGTGCTTCAGGTTCAAAAGCATATGTTTTGCCCGCAAACATGGCTGCAAATACAGAAAAATGACCTATCGAAGCACCGACATCATATAAGGTATCATCTTCCGTTAATTCGGACAGGAATTGTAATAAATCTGGTTCAATGTTCTTAAATTTATCGGCCCAGACTTCTAGTCGACCGTTGGAAATATCCAGTAACAGCTCTTTTCCGTGGGACTCTACAACGGCAAATTCTTGCTCCTTATGGCCAATCTTTAATTTTGTAGTTTTCATGAGCTTTGTTCCACTAGGCAATAGGACTTTTGCTTAACATCGCGATGATTGGTTTTCAATAAACTTGTTATTTTCTTGATCCGTACTTCATCTGAGCCATACGTCACCGTGGAATTTCGAAGAGACTTACTTATCCAGTAAGCTTTTCCACCATTGCTGGTTTTCGAGATACCATCCCACAGTTTTACGCAGACCTTCGTCAATACTGGTAGATGGCTTCCAGCCAATTAGGTTGTGTATTCGGCTTGCGTCAATTGCATAGCGGAAATCATGACCTTCCCGGTCTTTTACAAAAGTTGCAAGTTCAAAATGTGGTTTTTCTGCAGGCTGGATTTCATCAAGGATTCCACAAATCTTGGCAACAAGATCAATGTTGCGATATTCAGCATCGCCGCCGATGTTGTAGGTTCGAGTTGGAACTTTCTGCTCAACCAGCATCAGAAGTGCATTTGCATGATCATCGACAAAGAGCCAATCCCTCACATTTTCACCTTTGCCATAAATCGGAATTTCCCTTTTATTGAGTGCTGCAATGATTGTGACCGGTATTAGTTTTTCGGGATACTGGTATGGACCGTAGTTGTTTGAGCAGTTGGAAATAATAACCGGCAGCCCATATGTCTTGCGCCAGGCTCTGGCAAGGTGATCACTCCCTGCTTTAGATGCCGAGTATGGTGAATTAGGTGCGTATGCTGTAGTTTCATTAAAGGCAGGATCATCAGCGCCTAGTGAACCATAAACTTCATCTGTTGAGACATGCAAAAACCTGAAACTTTCCGGTTTACCTGAGTTAGTCCAGAATTCTCGAGATGCTTCTAATAGAGAATAAGTTCCAACAATATTTGTTTCAATAAATTGGGCAGGGCCATCAATTGAGCGGTCTACATGACTTTCAGCTGCAAGGTGAAGAATTGCATCAGGCTTATGGGTTTCAAGTGTGCTTGATATAAGATCTGTGTCGCAAATATTGCCTTTGATGAAAGTGTATTGGTTGCTATCGGCAACTTGCGCAATATTCTCTTCATTGCCTGCATATGTAAGGGCATCCAGGTTAATAACTTCATGACCACGTTGTATTGCCTGACGAACTACTGCGGAGCCTATAAAGCCCATACCTCCCGTGATTAAAAGCTTCATATTAACGCTCGCCGGTTAAACGCATTGGTGGTTCAGGCTGTTTTTCGGTTTCACCAGTGATGATCCGATCAACGATATAGAGTGGTTTGCCTCGTACTTCATCATAGATGCGCCATATGTATTCTCCGATTATACCTAAGGTAAAAAGGATAGCGCCACCAATAATCAAAAGTAGTATCACCAGAACAGCCCATCCATCATATGGCACCTTGCCATAGAACCAGCCAAATATGACAATAAACGCATATAGAGCTCCTAGTAATGTAATGATCATTCCTAAGAGAGACGCAGATCGAATAGGCAGATAGCTAGTGTCTACAGCAGCTGATGAAAGGCTGTGAACACGACCCAGGAAACTATACTGGCTTTTGCCGTATTTGCGCGCGCGGCGGTGATATTTTACAAAAGCCTGCTTTAATCCGACAGCCAAGACGTCTGTTGGAAAGAAACGGTTTCTGCTGGATTGCGCCCGAATGACTTCCAAAGCTCGTCTGGAAAGCATGAAATAGTCAAATCCGCCATTCGGCAAAGCAGGGCTGGAGAGGCGCAACAATGCATAGCCCAGTTTTGAGGTCCAGCGTGTAAGCCTTGGATCATCACGACTATGGCGGTGTGCAATGATGACTTCATTACCTTCTTCATATTTTGCAATCATTTCGCCGCATACTGAGATGGGGTCTTGTAAGTCAGCCGAAATCGAAACAATGACATCGCCTTCTGCATGATCAAAGGCAGCGATTATTGCGTATAGTTGACCAAAATTACGTGATAAACGTACTACAGAAATAGCGGAGTTTTTGGATGCAAGTTCACAAGCAGTTGCAAAAGAACCATCGGTTGAACCATCATCAACAAATACAACTTTATATGCCCATCTGCCATTTAGAGAAGCAACAAACGCTTCGATTTCGTCGATCAATTCTGGCAGGCTTTCGCGATTTTGATAGACTGCAATTGCAAAGCAGATTGTCGGAGTAATAGAATTTTTCATATTATTTGGCGCTACTTATTAGCAAATTCATATAGAACGCTATGGTTCGGTCCTTCATAATCGGAAAGAAAAGTCAGTTCAATCCCCGCACTTTGCATTCTATCATAATCATAAAGGTCCTTTCCGCCCGGTGCGTTGATGTAAGTATCCGCAGAAAAATGCCTGGCAATCGTAATAATGCGTTCCTGTCCCTTAATCGAAGCTGGGATGTTTAATTCTGAGGAACGTGACAAAGAGGCCGATATCCCCAAACGCTCGCAGCTCAAACGGATTGTTTGTTCAAGGTAGTCTACAACATTTTTGGTTTCATCTACGGAGCGCAGAACAGCGTCAAGTTTGCTGTCGTGCTTTGAAAGATCGGCAAGGCAGGGATGCTGGGCTAAACGCTGTGCCCATTCGTCATTGGCATTTTGTGCAAACCTCAAGTCACATATACGCGTTTCACGTGATGCTTTTGCAAGTGGTAACGATAGCCATTTCATAGCCCCGTTATGATTGTCTGAAACGGGGAGTTGATTGCGATGTACGTATCCTCGTCTTGGAAATTGCACGCAATCAAAAATTACAAAATGATCTGCCTCTCTCAACAGCCTATGATATCCAGCATATGGAAAGAAATAGGGCTGCATAATCGCAATTTTGAATGCCATGATGCTGTTTCTATAACTTGCGAAGCCGGTCAGAAGTAATGCGGTGCGGTTTGGTTTCCTGCGAAACATAAACGGCTTTATCCGAGCCGTCACTCAAAATAATCGAACCCGCGCCTACCATAGTAGCTTCACCAAGTGTTATGCCGTCACGGATCGTGGCATTTACACCCAAGAAAGAATATGCGCCAATTTTTACACGCCCGGAAATCACTACCTGACTGGAAATGAAACAATGATCACTGATCACTGAATGGTGTCCAATATGATTGCCTGACCAGAGGATTACGTTTTCTCCGACCTGCACAAAGGGTTGGATTGTATTGTGTTCCATAATGAACGTATTTCGTCCGGGCGTGAAACCCTCATATGCATGTGCTTTAGAGCTCAAATATGATGCAAATGAATATCCTTTTTCGTCAAATGCCTTGAACTTTTCCGCGCGGACTGAATTCATTTTCTGAAAGCCAACCGCAACGAAAGCCAGATACTCTTCCGGTGGAAATTCTTTTTCTATATTTTCAAACGGGACAAGAGGACGCCTGTTGTGCTGATCCTTCTGGATGTAATCGCCATCTACAGTGAAAGCAGCAATCTCGATGTCACTATCATGGGTGAAATAATAGTCGATAACATCTGCGGTTTCCTCTATGCCAAAGATAACTGCTTTCATGGACGGCTCCCAAATCTTTCAAGCATTATTCGACTTAGTTTCGTCCGGTAAAGCTACTGCAATACCAGTTTGACCGAAACCATTGCCATTGAAAAAAAGAGTTGGTCCAGTGGCAGTTTCCAAAACCGCAGGGTAAGCCTGCATCACGTCGTCAAATTCCATTTGTTGTTCAAATTGACCTGTTAAGACATTAGTGCCTTTAGCGGAGCGATGCCAGTTCAATCCATCACTGCTTGTTGCATATTCCAGTCTATAGGCAGCGTCAGAGGATTCTCTGTAGTTTTCAATATCCCGACTGCAGAACCACATGTGAAATCCATCCTGATCCTGCATAACAGTTGCTCGTGCAACTGCTGCTTCGCTGTCGTTGCGGTAGTCAACAGCAATTTTGCCTGTAGGTTCCCAATCAAGTCCATCGACGGAGGTTGCAACTCGCAAATGATAACGTGGTTCTAATGAACGATCCATCTCAACCCATTGTGTTGTTGAGGCATACCACATTATCCAGCCGTCTCCCCATCTTGCTACATCTGCTGTAGAACAAAATAAGGGGTCGCTTTTTGAAGTACCGATAATGGGTCCATCAAAGAGACGGGTAAAGGTGTCGCCTCCATCTTTGCTGACCGCTATCCCGATTGAGTTGTGGTAAGGTACGTCTTGGCGAACCGTCCATCCGATATAATATAAACGTATTTCATCCCCAACGCGAGTTACAGCCGTTGGCATGACGCCTGCAGCATCAAAGTGACCTAGTGGGCCCGGTGTAAGACAGGCTTCTTGCGGGCGTTCCAGAATTTGGTATGGCGGTTTAGAACTGATATCAGCATACAGTATATGCGCTTGATTTTTTGAAGAACGCGACGTGTAATAAACGCGAATGCGATCCTTATCCAACATGATGGGTGTTGGCATTTGGCAATGGGCTGTCCAGCCTGACCCGTTTGCCATGGGACTAATGATGACAGCATGTCGTTTCCATTTAAAGGGCGGCTTAATTTTATGGTCTGTTTTGTTGTCAGTGTTTTGCATCACTTATTCTGCCCCACCTTCATCACTAAGCGCTTTGTAGCAAAAAAATTAATGGGTAACAGAAAAACCAGTAAGATAGCTTGGACAATTAACGGATGCGCTCCAGTGGCTTCTGTAAACAAGACAAGTAAGGCCAGATTGATCAGATAATAAATGGCATGAAACACAAAGTGTCGTTGGTATGTAGCAAAGATGTCGCTCAACTCCTCTTCCTTGAAAACCCAGAGCCACATGAAACTGAAGTTCACAGTAATCCCGACCAGCCATGTCAGTATGGATGCTAAAACGTAAAATAGATTAAATACGTCAAGGAGTATCCAGAACACCACTAAGGTGACCAGAACATTTGCCGCGCCAGACAAAACGAAACGAATGGTTTGAGCGATATGTGCAGGCTTAATGGTATGTATATACGGTATATTCATAAAGTCCGTAGTCTGCTCTTATAATGTGATTGCGACCTACAATCTTCATAACGATTTCAGCTAAGCGATCATATGCGAGGTGATAAAGGTCGTCACGCATCCAGTCCACATGTGTGGACATTACATTGAAGGCTAGCCCTTTGCGACATAGTGCAAAGGACCGCTCAAGCATGCTGGAAAAAAACAAATCCATCTGCTCTTGTGTCATATCTCGTTTTTCGGTGAAAACACCATTTAGTGTTATATAGTCCGCCGGCTCTATCACTGCAGGAATTTCCTGCGCAGAATAGTCCAATAAATCCAGGCATGTGAATTCTACATCGGGGTGTTTTTTAGACGCCTGTGAAATCATTATTTCTGAAATGTCGATCCCGCGATAACTGCCAAATTCCAAGTTTTTCTCATAAATATACTCGAGAAGATGGCCGGTGCCGCAACCAATATCCAAAATGCTTATGCCGTTGGTTTGCTGCTCTTTTACCACATCAAGCATTACATCAAATCGCAGCTTTGCATCACGTTCATTCGGCCAATCCATGCCTTTGTGTGTGTCGCCATTTTCTAATAAACAATGTTCGTAATGGTGTTTGAGTGTGAGGTATGAGCGGTCTGGAATATCAGAGGCTCTTTTCATGTTACGTACCTGATTTTGTGTTGTGCTTCAGTAGGTATTGGAATAGAAACCATACAGTTTTTGTCTAACTTGATTTAAACTTAAAGCTGATTTTAAACTGTAACAAGAACTGCGCAAGGATTTTTTGAAATGGTTGGAAGCTATTTGAAAGGCTTCGTTTCTAGCGCACGTCCAAGATTTCCAGAGCAGTTTAGTAATACATCTGTTTCATTCATTGGGATTGTCGCGATTTTGCTGGCCTGCATGGGTTTAGGCCTGCAAATGTTTACCATGCGAATGGGTTTGGATGTTTCTGATGAAGCATTCAATTATATTATGATAGATGATGTTCATAATATGCAGTTTGCCTTGCGCTTTCAGCAGTTTATTTTGTGGCCCTTGGATTATCTATTTGGATCATCGCTAACAAGCCTGAGATATACATCCTTTGCAGTTGGAATCGCAATCTTGATTTCCATAACCCTTGTTGGTCTCAAGGTATCAAAAGCTAACCCGGGCTTGATTGTTTTTCTTGCTATAGTTTTAAGTTCTGCATCTGCCATAGGGATTGATCGTTTATGGTTTATGCGGGTGCCAACCTATATCACTGTAGCCAGTTGGGGAGCAGGGGCTTTTTTAGTTGGTTTTATTTTGCTGCAATCCAGCTTATTTGATCACTGGAAATCAAAAGAACTAGTAAAATCAAAATTACTGCTGGCGATTGTTTTGATCGTGATGGGCACAACAATCGCAGGTATTGCAAGGCTGCCTACCGGATTAGTGCTGGTGCTTAGCGTTTTATTTTTGCCTATATTGTTCTACGTGTTTGGATCGCTCAGGCTGTTGCCTTTTGTAATTCTTGCTGGATTGTTCGTTGGATTGATTTCTATAGCTGTTCTAGCTCTGTTGGGACTTACGCCGGCAAGGTTTTTGGATTTATGGCAAACGGGTTTAGAGTTGCGCTCGAAATTTTCAACTTCCAAGCCTTTTCTGTATGCCCACTGGTCCAATCTTCAATCGCTGCATAAAATACGACCGGATCAGTCATATCTTTGGGCAGCGGCTTTGGCTGCGCTCATATTTCACAGCTTTCAAAGCCGATTTATAAAGCCGGGCAGATGGCGTTATCTGCACTTTCTGCTTTTGCTGCCAACTGCTGTATTGGCAATATACTGTGCCTGGCGCATGACCCCATTTGGCTGGTCGTCCTACTTTCATCAACCTACTTTTGCGCCTGAAGTTGGAGTTGCCGCTTTATCCTGGATTGCTCTTGTAACCGGTATTTCTGCAGTCATGAACCAGCGACTGCCAAGTTTATTCCTGCCTTCGCTTGTTGCGTTTCTTTTGCCTGCCGCAATTGTTTTTGGTACGGGAAGTACAATCTACGTGCAGTTGGTGAACTCAATAGCATTCTTTGGAATATCAATGATATTGATAACATTGTCTTCAAGGAATACCATTCTTACTGTCATCGCATGCGTGTTTGTAACTGGGCTTGGTTTGCAAATACAATCTTTTGGTGTTGCAAAGCCTTATCGTGTTCATGGGACAATTATGGAGAATACTACAAGGTTGGATTTGCAAGGAAACCTTAATAGCCAAATCTTTGTGCATGAAGAAACCGCAGCAGCATATGTTGAGTTGCAAACTGCTGCTGATGCAGCAGGCCTTGTTAATGGTACGCCATTGTTAGATTTGACTGGTCGAAGGCCCGGCATGGCTTTAGTGTTGCCTGTTGTTGCTCCGGTTTATCCATGGATTTCTTCGGGGTATCCGAATTCTGAAGACTTACTGGTGTTTGTTTGGGAAAGACTAAATCCGAAAGAACAGTCTAATGCTTGGCTTCTTGGTCCTCTTCATGACTCTTTTTTAGGAGATGAACTGCCTCAACGTTTTAGAGATATCGATCAATGTTATGATCTGGTATCAGAGGTTTTGGAGCCACGCACCGGGCAAAAACTAGAATTATGGAAGCCTGCAGACAGACCCACAAACACTAAAGATAACACTTCATCAGCAAAGGTAAGTATTCTATGTTAGGATTTCTAACTCAGGAACGGTTCCCTCGACTTTGGCTCCTATTCCAATATATTTTTGGGGCTACTCGCGCTAAGCGCCGCCTGGCTTTGCAATTCTTGGATAACCATAAATCAGTTTTGGAAATTGGATGTTCCGTAGGTCTTGTTTCAGAAGCTTTTGCGGATAAAGACGAGCTACATTATCTTGGTATTGATATTGATGAGGGTGCGATTGAATTTGCCAAAAGCCGACTTGATCATCTTACAAATCTTCGCTTCGAAGCTGTTGATATGCAGATTCTCTCCGAAAGAGGGCAGCAATTTGAATATGTGCTGTTTGCCAATATTTTGCATCACACGGATGATGAGCTGTCAGTCAAATTGCTGAAGCAGGCTTCCAAACTTGTAGCGCCCAATGGGATAATGGTGCTGATGGAGCCAGATATATTGCGCCCAACAGACGGATTTTTAATTCAGCAATTGTATAAGCTGGAGAGAGGGCAATTTAGGCGTTCTCCAGATGGCTATAAAAATTTAATTAAAGCTGCAGGGCTTGAATGTCTTGAGATGCGGTCTGAGGATGTTTCCATTGACACATTGCCGGGCATTACCTGCGGTCATCTTCTTCTTTTTCAGGTAAGTTAAGGTCCAATGCGTAAGGGTATCATTCTAGCTGGCGGAAATGGAACAAGACTGTTTCCAATCACCGCATCAATTTCGAAGCAACTCCTTCCAATATATAACAAGCCGATGATCTATTATCCGTTAGCTACTTTGATGTTGGCAGGTATCCGGGAAATTGCGCTTATTACAACTCCAAAAGATGCTAACCAATTTGAACATGTTTTAGGTGACGGTTCTCAATGGAGTATTTCTATACAATATATTCAGCAAGAGTCGCCTAATGGTCTGGCAGAGGCGTATATTTTAGCGGAGGAATTTCTAGATGGTGCGCCATCAGCCATGATTCTTGGCGATAATATTTTTTATGGCAGTGGTCTGCGCGATCAATTGCTGGACTCAGTAGCACGAGAAGAGGCTACTATATTTGGCTATCACGTATCTGATCCGGAACGGTATGGTGTGGTGGACTTTGATGGAGATGGAAACGCGATTGACTTGCAGGAAAAGCCGGTCAAGCCAGCAACCAATTGTGCGGTAACCGGCTTGTATTTTCTTGATGGTACAGCTTCCAAGAGAGCAAAAGAGCTTGCGCCTTCAGCGCGTGGTGAGCTTGAGATTGTTGATCTTCTAAACGGATATCTGGAAGAGAAACTGTTAAAGGTTCAGATCCTAAACCGCGGTCATGCCTGGCTTGATACAGGCACTTTTGAAAGTTTGTTAGACGCATCAAGTTATGTGAGAATGATTGAAGTCAGGCAAAATCTTCAAATAGGGAACCTCGATGAAATTGCATTTCGTTTGGGTCTGATTGATCGCGAAACTCTATCTGCAAACATTGAAGGTTATCCTGAAACGAGCTACCGACATTATCTTGAAAATCTTCTTGCAAGCGCTTAGCAGAATATTTCTGCAACCGCTCTCCTTATGAGATTATAGCCGCAGCTACACGATTAATTTCTTGCTCGCTCATATCGGCAAAAAAGGGTAGTCCTATCATGCGCTCTGTTATGTCTTCGGTAATAGGTAGAGCATCGCGGGAAAAGTGTTGATAAGCCAACTGAGTATGGCAGCCAAGTCCCCACCAGCGGCGATGAGCAATGTTATCTGCCCCAAGTTGTGAAATAATCTCTGCACGCTGTTGGGCATTTTCAGCGAGAATATGCGGGTAGGTTGTAACCCAATCCTGCTCCATCTTAAATTGCCCGAAAGCAACGAGTTTCTCATGATAGGTAGACACGAGCTCCATTAATTCCGTACGTCTGATATTCCATTCTTCAAGCAAACATAATCCGATAGCAGCGTTCATCTCAGACATTTTGCTGTTCGTACCAATCGTGGTGGAACTGCGATTTTCATCAAACCCGAAATTTGAGCAAGCACGCACTTTTTCTATGTGAGAAAGGTCGTCACATATTACAGCGCCTCCTTCGCCAATTCCAAATGGTTTGGTGGCGTGAAAACTTAGAGAAACAGGTAAGCCGTAAGTCGTTTTAATATGGCCGCCTAAAAATGCATCTGCGCAAGCCGCACCATCAATCACAACCGGAATATTAAGGTCTCTGGCAAACTCATGCCACGCTTTTAAGTCGGGCATGGCTCCGAATGCACCTGTCACAACGATCAATCCGACTTGTTCTATCAATGGATGTTTGCGTAGTTGGTCTGGATCAACCATCCATGTATCTTCATCAACATCTACGAAATGAACGCGATAACCGGAAGTCATTACTGCACTAACCGTTGCAGAAAAAGTGAAAGACGGCATGAGGCAAATGTTTTTGGATGAATTGCCGAAGCCAGCCTTTGCAAGAATGGCTGTTTGCAAAGCCAGTGTACCATTTGCCTGGCCAACCATACCAATCCTGTTGCCGCAATATTCTGAAAATTTCTGCTCAAAGCGTTGAAGTAGAGGTCCGTTGTTTGAGTAGATTTTTGAAGCGTGTATTTCATCGAAAAATGAACTCAACGTGCTCATGTGCGGCAAACTTGGCCTGAAAATAGGAATGTTGTACTTCATTGTCTTACTCGTTTTGTTTTGGCTTCTAAATAAGATGTCAGCTGAAATTATTAAACAAATCGCTCTCCCACAATTTTAAAGCCTCCTGTTTTTCCTCAAGATAACTGTATCGATTATAGGTGCCTGCAACGCCAGCGATTGTATGCCCCAGCACTCTTTCAATATGTTCCTGAATAATACCAATCCGTGCCATATGCGTAGCTACCGATCTGCGAAGATCGTGGAATGTCCAAGGCTCCAAGTCGCATACTTTATCAATCCGTAATTTCGCCTTGCTGAAACCGCTGCTTGGCGTTCTGCCATTCGTTGAAGAAAATACAAAATCTCCACCATTCCATAGCGGTTGATTTTGCAGGATAGCCTTACTTTTTGGGGTTAATGGAACTACATGCGGTACACCTGTTTTGTACTCAGATGCAGGTACTTCAAAATGCGTGTATTCTGGATTTATCCACGAGCGCTGAATGTTGGCAATTTCAGAGCGGCGTTGCCCCGTAAGAATTAGCAATTGAACAATAGGACCAAACGGATATCCCATTTCCGCAGCAGCATCCCAAACAGTCTTTATTTCCTCAATGGATAGAACCCTTTCACGAGGCTTGTAGCGTAAGTCAGCGCGCTTCATGCCAGCCATAGGACTGAATGGGCATATCCCACGATCAGCGGCCCAATTAAACAGAATCGAAAGATGTTTCCTAACCTCTCGGGCATATGAAATCCCTTTCTGCTCAGAAATGTTATCAATCAGTTCATGCACTGCTGCTCTATCAATCTGGGTGATATCAATGGATTTCCAAACTGAAACGGCCGTAACTATCAGCAAGCGTGAGGTATCTTTCCAGTTTTTAGTGTTCGGCTTCAAATGAAGTTCAATAAAGCGATCGACAACCTTGTCAAATCGACGTTCATTCAGGCCCAAAATCTCTTGTTTTCTATGCTCGGAAGGGTCAATTCCCTTGTCCGTCAGCTCCTTTGCTTCCAGTGCTTTCTGGCGAGCAGTTTTCAAGTCAACCAGGGGATACTCCCCGATTGTCAGCCGTTTATTGGGGCCACGCTTACCGTCAATCGCTGCGCCAGCGACTTTATACATATAAGACCAGCTCTTTTTGCCCTTTGAAGAAACCCTCAAACGCAGGTTTGGAACAACTGCATCATGGATTTCCAGCCGCTTGCTTGGGTCAGGTTTCAATTTCGATACAGAGGTTTCTGTGAGTAGTTTTTGCATACTGGGGTTTCATTGGGGTTTCTTTTTTCTCGATTATGAGTGATACTCATTGAAATCGATTGAATTGATTTAACCCTGTAAACCATTAAAAGAAAAGTTCTTTTTTGACTGCATGAGAATTTTTGAAACTTACAGAAATCAGTGACCTCACCCTTGGTAAGGGAGAGGCCGGGAGTTCAAATCTCCCCAGCAGCACCATTTCAGATTTTCCCATGGTTAAAACCTCTAAGATATTGAATATATTAGAGGTTTTTGCGGTTCGATAACCCTCACCACGTTTGTATGACAGGGTATCCGCAAATACGAGTTTCGCAACCGCTCTTTTATCTTCCAATCTCTCAGAAACCCAAAGATTCCGAGGGTTTGCAAGAAATGAAAAAGCGGTTCGATAAATTTCTTTGAATGAGCCATGTGGTCTGGCCGAACTGGCTGATTTGTCCGCCAATACAATCTTCCTGCGCTCGATTTCGTCAATGCGATTTTCGTAAGCTGCAATCACTGAGGCATTTTCTGTGTCAACAATCCGATCAAGAAACTGCTCTCGTTGTTTATCAAGCTTGCGAAACTCAGCTTGAAGGCGCTTTTGCTTGTCACCTGTAAGCTTCTCGCGATTGCTCCATATCTTCTTGAACATTGCCAGTGATAGTTCGAACAATTCGCGGCTTGGCTGCATGCATTTCAGCATAGCTTCAAACTCGCCTTCTATTGCATCCCTACGCACTGACTTGCGGTAACTCTCACAACCCTTCGTATCACACAGATAATAGGCATAACGCTTGTTTCGCCCTTTAGACCAACACGAAGTATAAGCTTCCCCGCAATCAGCGCAGTTGATGAAACCTCGAAGTGGAAAATCCTCGTTGATATCTTTTCGAGCAGGAGCCGTTGCAAGTTGCTTTCGCTTGTTCTTTGCAGCTTCCCATGTTTCCAGAGATATAAGCGGCTTGTGTTGACCTTTGATCAAGCTCAGACCCCAAGGTGTCAATGATCGTTTAAAACTGACCCGGTTTCGGCGTTTAAATTTGACCCACCCTTTGTGTTGCAAAGCCC
>WURV02148555.1:0-17815 GCA_011762755.2 Epimenia babai | reverse complement strand
AGCGAATAAAGAAATATAATTTTATATGTAAAATAAAGTGAAATTGTTTTGCTTATCGTATTATCGTGTTATCTCACATATGGTAGTTATTTGTCTCCATGTGGTTTATTTTCATTTTTTGTATGGCTGTTCATCGCATTGATAACAATGGCCAAGTTTCCCACTGTCATTTCCAAATTTCTGGCAGGGGACGATTATAATTTTATAAAACATCTCAACCAGACGATTGAACATCTGAATTTAATGTGGGGCATTAATAACGCGTATAAGTTTAATGTCTCAGACATTTTTAATCACTGCATATGGACGTTTTATCATCGTCGCTATTTTATTCCAATCGTGTCAACCAAAATTCATCATATAGAGTGGGCCTAATGCAGCCACTCGCTAATGGTAGACAGTAATCAGGTTATTTTTATTGTAGGATGTCGCCCGCAGTGCGATAAGACGGAGTATGAGTACGTCACATGTACCAGCACCAGCAACAGGCAATGTCATAGTAAGTGAAATCATAGTCCACACAATTTCCTAAACAGTATATCAACTTATGTACAGCTAAGCACTGATATATCAGTGTCAATTTCCATGTATCCCATGTATCCAATCACACTAACTTTTAAGGGTGTCAATATTTATTTAGAATAAACCAAAAAACCCTCCACAACTGCGGGACCATACAGACTGATGTCCATTTCAAATTTGTCAATTCCAACAATTTTACGCTAGTTTTTTCATAATTAGTGCCATTACAGGTTGTAATTGCATATGAGCCTGGTTTATTCCCTGCTATAGACAATATTTGTGACCTGCAGCATTTTGCGGGCAGGTGTAAAGCTAATGAATGCATCATTACATTTTTAGTCTATGGTATTTGGTGCTAAACATTAGTGAGTGGCTAGTAGTATAAATCAATTTGGTACAAACTTTTATTAGGTTGAAGTCATATCGGTATGTTGTTTGTTGCAGAGATAGAAGATCTTACAGTGCCATCACATTCTAAAAATGTGCTCTTTGAGGATCTTCGTGGTGTTACAAACTTTTTGACCGAAGTTTTCATCGAAAAAGATACGGGGTTGCCAACCAAAGACACTTTCATTGTGAAACGAGGTAGGTATGGTGCATAATCAGTTTCATGTATGCTCTTGTACGCAGATAGAAAACATTTAGATACCTCTTTATGAGCAGCTTTCTAAATGAATTTGACAATTATGTTGTCCAATGATACACAAAACTTTATGTTAATTATAATTACTGCTAGTTGAAAAGTAATTACTTATTGAATTGATGTTAAAAATAAGAAATAACAAGGTAACACCTTTGCGACTAACTCAGGCACACCTGAAGTATACTTCATATTGGAAAGCTAGTTTTAATATTAATCTCAGTAAATTAAAAACCTGATAGCATTTTTATTACTCTTTTTACAATATGGTTCCCACTGCGACTCACCCCTCTTGTTAACGCGGCAGTCTTATTCATGAGTTTTCACCTGCCAATAGGTATATAGTGATTTTATCAAAGATGTCGACAAGCATCTAATGAAATCATTTGGACTGTTCCTATATGAGGTATAACTTATTATATGATGTCAGTAGCTGGTCTTTATCGACTATAATACATTTGCTGCTGACTTTTATAGCCTCAAGTAGAAATCGCTTCATCATTTGCTCCAATATCTGATAGTAATTTTGTATCACATATTAGTTTATAATGTCAGCCCACACGACGTTTTGAATTGCAAACTAATGAATCTTGTGATTTTTGAACGGTAAGTCAATTTCCTCAGAGTAGCTGTGGCCATTTCTTCTCACACTTAATATTTTCACTTGTTGCTATGAACATATAATTTGGATTCCTTTAATATCAGTAATTATTATTACAACACTAATTTTTATGAACTGCTATTTTCTTTGAAAGATATCACATGATAGACCTGTATACCAATCGGTGAATAGCTAGAAGAGAGCCAAATCCGCCAAATTTATCGCTAGTGAAATTACAGGAAATGTCATCAGTCACGATGTGACCTAATGAAGTCTAAGTCATATGTTGCATAATCATGGAGGGTCCGCGGGACAGTGCTCTAAGTAATCTCTGTTCGAAGTGATGAGTAAATCATTAGTGATTGTTGAGATTATATCATTATATCATTCTTGATGAATTGTGCCTTGAGGTCCGTGTGTATTGGCACTGATTGTGAAGACTTACCCACCAGACTAGGTATGCATTGTATCCTGTTTCACTAATGATACATACAGTACATGCTTACATTGTATGGTTTGCTTTACATTTCATGGTCTGCGCATGTCTGTGAATGCAATCCCAACCAAAGTCAACAGGCATTAGAGTATAGCACACAAATATACATATCAGGTCTCTAATGGAATAATTTGAAAAATGTTACAATAAATAAGATGGTAACATGCAGGCTCAGGATTGCGCGTGATTGTAAAAGTCAAGTACATCAACCTGAACCCTCGTGTTGAACCCCTCCACTACATGAAAGTGTCAGAGAGGTCGTTACCGAGGCGACGCGATGTCCGCAGGCAATACTGTCCGCAGCCTCTACCCAAATATTACAAGCTCCAATATACTGTTCACTCAGTATGTAAATCAGTCTATTTAAGAAAGACATTTTTATATTATTTTATATAATAGTCATTCTCATTGAAATTCACAATTTTATTTGATGGGTTTGGGTATTGCTTTTTTTCGAACCAAATTTGTTGTCTGGGGTATTTATGCTGACACCACATTACATAAAATAGAACTAGAAAAGTTATATGAATATAATCATAAATCATGATGATCTATCTACATAGTCTTTTTTAGAGTTAGTATCGCTACTATGTGAGCAACAGACATTCGGTGAACTGTGGGGTCTGATTCATGAAATATGTTTCATGCAACCGTTTTATCCAGTGACAAATTCCATCACTTCAAAATCAATTTAATGTGATAGATTCTCAGACAATGTATTAACCTCATCAGACAATGTATTAACCTCATCATTAATATTTATGAAAAAACCGCCATCATAATGTTTAAGGACCATTACTGCATCTATGGCATAAATTAATGCAAAGGTAATCTAGCATAGGCATACATGCTTCACTGTAATTGTCAGGAGATGGTTACACAATCCTTAACTATGGAAGATTTTTTACCATTACAGTGTTTAGTGTGCAGTTTTGAATTTTATTTTTGAATATGGCCCTCAGCTCAATTAATCCCCCACTGTTGATGTTTTTATTGATTATTGATCCATTCATAATTTCCAATCTAGTAACACTTTTGAACCCACTATCAATTTATATCCATACATATAAAAACTTGTTTGACTTGCAGTTGTTATGTAATACATATAATGAATCAGTTTACATCTACTGGCATTAGGTGAAAATTACAACATAAAACCTCGACTCAGGCATCTACCAAGTCTACTCAAGAAGTGGGAATAGTAAGAAGAGATATCAGTTAAGATTTCTTTGGTAAGAGCATCATTGTTTGTGTTGTCAGAACATGACATTCAGACTAAAGAAGAAGTGTATCACGACGTGTCAGAACGCGTTCTACCCATGCCAGACATACAAACGCTACGGCTCATTCCCTAACCTCATTCATCAATCAGAGGGTCGCATCACGTTTGCTTGTGCCCAACAAAACTCACTCACCACGGTCTTTGGCCTGAACCACCGACTGATGAAGACCACTCTCCTGCAGACAGAAGCTTCTCCTGGGTCAGTTCTTTTGGATAGCGGATGTTTTACTCGCTAATGTTGATCACTCCCTACAATGTATGTAATAGACGATTTAGTGAGTAATTAGGCTACTTGTTCATCATGTATTGCCTTGCACTCCTGTTCATATTACATTAAACCTTAGCATTCTGTTGTCAGAGAAGTGCATAACTATAGCAATGTGATGTAAAGTTGCCAATGTGGTGAGGGTTCACGTCAATTAATGGCCAGAAATACATCTACGGCCATGAAATTTATAAAAAAGATTGGCTGAATGTGAAACGTATATAACACGAGTCAACTCTTAGTTCATTGTTGAGGTGATAATAAAATTTAAAGTCCCCTCAAGTTGAGGTCAACGCATGCCTCATCGGATGTGATGATATACATACTTATATATAATGGGCAGGTAGTTTCGTGTATGAGATTTGGTAAGCTTTCCAGAGATATTATATATGTGACATTACTTGCTATGACTTGGACTGCAGCTGCAGCAAGTTACGCAACGAATGCGACCGCTGTACAGCAACGTGCGCCTCGCAGATGGGCAACGATCGCCGTGATTGTAAGGCCACCGAACACGAGTCAGACAATGGCTGGTCACCTAAACTCCAGATCTGCTATAATTGCTGCGTCAACAAGAACGGCTGTCTAAATGTATGTGGCAACTATACCCGGCCAGAGTGCAGCAGTGAAAAGTGAGTCAATTACAGTAAAAGGATGTTGATTACCGAGGAAATGAGTCTATTACAGTGAAAAGTCAAAATAATGGTAAACTGACATTTTTATACTGAAAATTTATTAGTCAAATCTATGGAAAATTCATTTTTATTGATTTGTTTATTTGTAAAAGTCATTATAAAATGCAATTTTCTATCCTATGTATTCTGCAGATTCTATTCAACACACCCATGCTCTCTGCCCAAAAACTTTTGATTTCACCTCTTCATCATTTCTGTATAAATTATACTCATCACACTATTGCCAAGTTGTACCGCCATTGAGTTGTGTATTACCAGACAAGATGCCTCCCACTTTTCCTGGCCATTAGCGAGTGCTTCGGTTTGGGTGAATGTTTTTTAACTTTTGTCATATCATAAATATCATTTTTTCAGTCACTTATTCTAGGGGAAGTTATCTGCGCACATTCTCACATTCTCATTCATGGTAGAACACTCAATTATAACTAAACATGCGCTATCGATTATTAATGGTGAAGAATTTTGTGGATATCTAGGAGATTACCACCTGAGATGTTAATGGAATTATGCAGGTGTTACCTCGGAAATATAGTAGAGTTTGAGTTGAAACCAGTGTATCCGCGGTCAGACAACACGTTCTACTGCAGCGTGCAACCTGTCACGAATCAGTTATTAGCACAGATAGAATACAGCATAAAGTTCAAGAACACTTCGTTGGTGACAAATAGTGTCAGCGTGACGACTCGCAAAACTTGGGTATCTCGCGGTTATGTGTCTGTAAGGTGAGTGCATAGATCTTTATGTTTTATGGGTTGCTATGGGTGATGGTCAGTGTCAGACACCTACTACAAGCACTAAAAATTCAACCAGGAATTGTCTCATTGTTTCTTACTCAGACATAAGTTTTATGATACTGTATTGGTATATTTCTTGAAAATTGAGTTATCCGATAGGAAAGCAGCTTGTCCACATTCATCCATGTAAAAAACAATATTTTGATTATTATTGAAGGTCCATGGCATCACTATTATTACAAATTCTTTTCAGTCAATAGAATAAGATATATTTTATAGTTAATATATATATATATATCCACATCTTTACGAAAAATGTCCATATTGTTACCTGAGATTGAAAAAAGCCATTTCTGAAACATTAGAGAATAGCATATCTGTCTCATAATACAGAGCATATCTGTCTCATAATACAGAGCGTCCCCAAAAAATGCAATTTTTTCGACGACCTGCGGCAAACTCAAAATGCAATGGATATACATGATATGGGTATCATTAGAAAGACCTGCCTGCTATTTCTCTTTTAAAATAAGCTATGAGAAATTAAAATCAATCAACATTTATGAAAAACATTTAGTATCGCATTTAGAAAAACATTTGGTTTTAGGCCTCAGCCATCTGTTACATAATCCAACTGGTTGGAGAGAAATGCACAGAAAAAAACCTATACCCCTGATGGGACTCTCCACCAACTCTCTCTCCAACTAGTTATAGAACCACATTGGCTATCCTAATTACCGTCATAATCCAACTGAGCTCTCTCATTTCCATCGCCTGAAGATTACTTCCATTGGCAATGTGCTAAAGACCATTACCGAAAAGGTGAATTGCGGGTGGTTTGAACCCATGACTTTTCACCGACTAGCCCACCACAAGACAAGTAATAATAGTGCATTAGATGCATTCTGTTATACATGTGGTTTTGATACTTTTCAGTGACGACTTGATCGACGTGACTATAGATAGCCATATACGCCAAATGCCCGATGTCATCATGGGAGAGTTAAGTAGTGGGTCTATACTGCCTGGCCTGTATAGACATACCGGACCTGAGATGTTTGAAACCACACGTAAAAACTATATTGCCATCCACCCTAAACACCCGTTCGAAATCCTCAATAGAGACTGGAGTACGTATGAATGCTATATATATATATATCATTTTGACAGCTATGTGTTGTTGAACTTGAAATTGTCACTAATATGATAACGATTCAATAATTTTGCTAAAACTTATAGACTACCTCAGCCGTTAATCACACTGTGTTAGGCTACCTCAGCCTCTTATCACACTTTGTATTATGCTACCTCAGCCATTAATCACACTCGGTGTTAGGCTACCTCTCCCATTAACCACATTCACTGCTAGGTTACCTCACCATTAATCACACTCAGTGTTGAGCTACCTCAGCCTCTAATCACACTCTGTGTTAGGTTACCTCAGCCATTTATCATAGCCTGTGTTCAGTAAATGGGGGTAGCAATATTGGTTCACAAATAACGAGAGAGAAATGCACAATAAAAACCTCTCCTCATCAGTTTTCAATTTTTCACTGCGCATTCCCTCCCCTTATGTCTCAGGTCATCTGAGAAATGTTTTACATGTTTTTGTACTGTTAAGTATTCATCATCTCACAAATAGCTTCTCCGGTAAGACGACATGGTCCAGGGACCCTTCTATTTCACCAGGATGGATTACGTGAATATTTGTGAACTTTAATGAACCATACTCACCGTGTACCAGGTAAGGTGAGCTGCTCCGAGGACATCCTTACACGATTCATTTCCACTGACCCAACCTCGCATCCATTCCAACACATGTCTGGTCTCAGTGCAGCTTTTGTCAAACGGCAAACTTACTCATTGGTCAATGCAAGCGTCTCACCAAGTATTAACATCCATCTTCCACGTAACAAGTCCGTGCTAGCCACCACATTTGAGTGGACATCGGTCTACTTTGACTCATTGACCGGTGCAGTGATGCATCAAGACGGAAATTGGAAAATCGTTGTCGAAGGGCAGGTCATTCACTGTCCAGGTCAGTGTTAATAAATATTTTCTATAACAAACTAATAATTCAATTGGTATTTTTTGGCATTATAATCGCGTATTACAATTAATTACTGTAGAAAATGCGCATGTTGTGTAAGTCTTCTAGTAAGTCTCATTTACGGGGAATTGAATGACGCTATAACTAAATCAGTTATGATTTTGTAAGCCAAATTTTTTAGCCTTTAAATTCTAAATGATATCCATTCCTAAGTCATAAAGTCAAGGTTATTTGAGATACTTCATGTTAAATATTGGGATATTCCTCATCCGATGCCCTTAGTACATCACACAAACATATTACAGGTGTATTTTCATTGAACATCTCCGATGGTAACCGCCCACAGCATCCACTATTCACCTTCGACGTAGCTGTTAAATGTCCGCGACCTTTCAACCTCAACTTTACCATGCCAACTGGTGACTCGTTAATAGCAAAGCGCGACTTTATCATCAGTATTCGCGACATCAAACAGACCATACAAATGGTGCTCCAGAGACCCAAACAATCTCAACCCCAGCACATTGTTCCCAAGCACGCATCACCCAAATCACCAGATCTACAGAAAACTGGTTTGTTTTTTAGTCACAGATTACAGTCTAATCTTTTCTACAACGTCCTCTATCTAATAGCCTCCCAAGTACACACCACCCAAACCACCAAATCTAGAGGAAACTGTTTTGTTTTTTAGTCACAGATAACACTCTCATATTTTCTACAACATCCTCAATCTGAATCGTTTTTTAGCTCACCTGAGCTTATGATTGGTGAGCTTTTCTGATCGGAGTTCGTCCGTTGTCCGTCCATCCAATGTTAACATTCTCTTAAAAAATCTTCTCAAGAACCGCTTAAAGCGGAGCTTTGCTATTCTGCAAATATTGTCCTTGGGTTGGTCTCTTCTAGATTTGTTCATGGTACCGTCATCACATCAACTTATGTCGATGTTTATATTTTTTCTTTAAAAAGTTTTCTTCTCAAGAAATATGGCATTAGAGCAGTACTCTCTTCAACACTATTTCTGGCGCAAGTTTAACCAATGGTGTCTCAGCATTCAATACGTGGCTATCACTTTACAATTCTGTATTTGTCTGTATAATTAAAAATTCTGATTTGAATGGCAGCTTAAAACTTGTCAATGTCTAACTGGAAAATTAATCAACGCTCACCGCGACCACCCAACCTATTTTGCGGGATTTGACCAATCCACACGGTCGTAAAGCCAAATGGGATTTCTGAGTCCAAATAGCCAGGTTTTCTTAGCGGCGAAAATTGTCAGTAACTATAATGGTGGTAAGAAGTGGAGTGGTAAAATCAATGCGAAACAGGTCAAAATGTCCTCCATAAAAACGTCTGTCTACCATAACGTAGCCCAGTTAATGAAAGCATGTCACAACATCACGAAGTTATCGGTACCGTACTACTACCAGGTTGGTGCTATGTTTCTTTGAAATCGCTGAGTAGCCATGAATGTCACTGTCAGAATCAGTTGAATTGAACGTGGTATTTGCCATCTTTATTTTATCATATGACGATCACATGTCTAATAGCATACAGAGAGTCTACAGGTGTGTAAACTTTAAGCGATGGAAATTGCAGTAAGAAATATTGCAGTTGTAAATTGCATATTAAATTATGCTAACAATGTCAATGCAGTAACAACCACAGCAGGCAAGCACAGTTCATGTATCTAGACTTGTAGATTGCTGCAAACTAAGCATGTCATGTGTTATCCTATCTTCTGTTTGAACAGTTGATATCGGGGAACAAGAGGGAAGAGCAGGCGAATCCTTGGGTAATGTTTCTGTTTTCCCTCTTTCTGTGCCATTTGTGGCTGCTGTGTGTGGAGCCATTGGCTTGCTTATCTTTATGGCCTGCTTCGGTATCATCATGGATAATGGTACGTCAATACAGCTCTTGTTCAGAAAATCTTTTGTCCAGTACCAATTAATGATCTCACAAATCATTAAATGTGTCGCTCCATGTTTAATTAACATCATTGACAAATGAAAACACAAGCCGACTACACCATTAAAGGCAGAGCAGGCGTTGTAAGCTTTCGATCCATCAATGAATGTTTTAATCCTAAGATCTCAATGTTTTTATATATCATTAATGCATCGTTTTACTCAAAGTCTCAATCAAAGTGAAGATAGCCTGTTTGGGTTTCACACCTACATTTATTCCTATTTCCTCTAAAATGTTATCATTATCTGTTTCGATCTTTTTAAGATTTTGCTTTTATTGTATATAATCAATTTTATTTTTATCCATGTCTATTTGCTAGTAGTTATGAATTTGTGTAGCCTCAAACATAAAATTTTGTCAACGTTTATCCCTTTTTTCCTAGGAATTACCTACCCAACATAGCTTTATATAATGTATATTGTCGTATGCATAATTGTAGATTGTAGTTAATATCACTTTTAAATACATAAAGGATTAAATTACAGGTCTAGGCTATTCAAAGCAACAGACTAAATGAATTCAGACGTAATTTAAAAACAAAACTATTTATACAAAAAAGCATTGGTTCCTTTTTTGACAGACGGTTGTCTTTTTCAGGTATTCCGGATGCTGACACAGTGTCACAGCTTCACCTACGTCACGCAGTCATGATGGTGGCTTACATCACATCACAGATCCTTTACTCGCTTATTTTTTCTCTCACTACCTTTGTTCTTGTTTGGATCACTATGAATAGGTAATTATTTAGTCTGTAGTTTGGAGTATTCTAATACACCTGAAATAGTTATTTACTATTTACGATTAATTACCGACCAATAGTTAATTACTATTTACTATTTACCATTAATTATCGAACATACTTTAGGAAATTTATTAGTAATCCATAGTCTATACTTGAAACAGAATATTTTGAATCTCTACATAAACTTAGGTGAAAGGTGGCACATTGCAGCAGTTTTAGCAGTAACATTTCAGTGAATATAGATGCACTTATTAAAATTAGGATTAGAGCTTTTATAATAAACAAGAAATTAGTGTTGTTGCTGATCACATGATCGTGGTATTTTTTATCTCAATACCTGGAAGTTGAGATCACATTAATTTCATGAAATCCCAGGAGACCCGTGATTCTTTAGATGTGGTAGCTTGGTATAGTTGTTACTGTACTTACATTGTTGACGTGTCTAACTCGGTAATCATATATGTGAAAAATATGTTCTGCTTCCAATTAAAGAAAATGAAATTGTCATGCTGGGATATACAGGTTATTGATGCCATACATAGAAATGCATGTGTTACTTATACTGTTACATTATATATATATATTTCTCTGTAGCATTGCCATGACTGCTTCCAGTGACACGACGACTTTTCTGGGCCACTACAACCAGCAGACAGTTCTGCAGAAGACGCTGAATAGCCTTGAGTTGGGACGCATGCAGCGACACCTTGTGGCTGAAATAGAGCGGCAGACTCACATAGCCAATCAGACAATGGCAAAATGTGACGCAAATATTCGCCAACTTGTCACTGACCTCGAGAAGGTCACGAAAAAAGCCTAATGCTTTCATCTAGAAGATTACTATCATAAGTGCTCTTTGATTATTTCAGATTTATATACAGCATGGTAATACAATATATAGAAAGACGTCTCTGCTTTTGGTTGGGCCTGAACCTATGGGCTCAAAATAATTTACTGGTACTTTCAGTCAAGTCAAAGCCATGTGGGTAAAGTGTCTTCCCCACAGATTTATTAAAAAAAAACAGTTTATATTGACAAGGACTATAGCATATTTCTGTTAAAATTCAGAATAAATCATGATGTTGACAGCAATACTCTCATAATGATAACCTGCATGCTGAATATGGAAAGTATGGAAAGAAATTCACAGAAAAAACATATACCTCTGATGGGATATCCTATTATTCCCTGCTGATATCCCATTAACATCACGTGAATATAAGTGTCAGTGAAAACCCAGAAAGTTTCTATTAAAACATAAACTGGCTTACACTATGTTACCTTGGTGTGTGATTATCAGACTCAGCAAGGCTTGTTCAAGTCACGTAGCAAGCGCAGCCACTGGGAGACGGTCAAGGCTGACATACGTACACACACCAAATACATCCTCGGTAACTACACGAAGCAGCTGCTCCGTTACAGGTAATGAATAGCCTCCATACATCATTCATAGTCATCACTGCATCTTCAACTATACTAACTAATATAGTCAATAATGTTTCAATAATTCACTATATGGGAATCACCCATGAGTAGTTTCAATCATTTAATCCAGTGTGCGAATCATAACAATGAGTTTGACATCAGGTAGTGTATGATTTAATCCATTCATTTATTCAGGTACGATTTGGCGATTATATTTGTAAATGTTCTCTACATGACCAAAATTTATTTTAACCCTTTTTATAAACAGAATAAACTCTTTTTAAGTAGTCAATACCTTTATCTAAATTAGAAAAGCCTGATATATTTACACATTGTTGAGATTGGCCACATCATCTTCAACATCATCGCCGCATCATCCTTGTCATAGGAGAAAAATACCCAAGAAAAAACTAAAAGCAGGATTTTTATTGTGTGTTTCCTCTCCTGCAGTTTATGAAGGAAGAACTATAACTCCCCCGCCCATGAGCTGGCTTTCATTGTTATCATTACTGTTACGAAATTGTAAAAAATCCGATTCAGAGATGATTTCAACGACGTCACACGCTACCAAATGCAGCGTCTCATCTTCCACATTGAGCAGACATACGTTTCTCTGCGTGATAATCGCTGGCTCAAGGGTCCTAAGTATATACGTGAGGCCGTGGAGAACTTACGTAACCTGCACGGTGCCGGTGACACTCGACTTCTGATGGACTGGCTTGGTATGGACCTCAACTTCCAGCAGTTCACGCGAACAACTGGTATGTCATTCACGCTCTTGTCTACATATTCTTTCCCTTATATGATTTCCAGCAACCAAGTTAGGAAAGCACAAGCAAGATTCATAGATTATCATCATAGCATACTTTTTGATTTGGTAATTTTGTTAATATTGTGTCTTTTAACAAATATTCATCCAACTTCAATTTATCAGTAATGATAAATCTATCATTGTCAGCCAGCTAGAAACTTAGTGTATCTACTGACCATAATCCTAACCAACGACCTGAATATTGCCATCAGGAACCGTAATGCGGTCAACAAAACTATTTCTTAACTCGAGTAGGCATGGTAGTAGCGGATAGTTAATTCATCACGCTCAACTGTTCCTATGCTTACCATCATTCTGAAGTATCAGAGGGACTCGGGAGATCCCCATCCCTTCAAGGAACAAATACACTCGTATTTCAGTTTCTCTTTGTCAACATATATATGAACTTAAGTAGCCTGAAACTTTTAATCATTGTCAATGTCTATAATTGTGGCTAATCAGCTTATAATGTGGATTACTCATCACATAAGGGAGTATGTAGGATATTTGGTGTTTTTTTGTCATTGTGACAGCTAGGCTAATTAGTAGACTTTAATTTGATATATCGCATTTATTGGTATAATAAATTTCCACAATTCATTTTTTACTTATTACTTATTTATATTGATATGTACTCCTTTTCTTTGAATATTCCGGCAAATTTCTTAAATTTTCATGCAATCCGGGTAGTGGTGTTACTAGAGGTGTACTTTTTATAAATCATGTATGTAGGTGCATACTGATAAGTTTGCTTGATATACAAAAGCTGGTGTTAAAATCAAATATAAAGTTCATTAGATAAGATGTGATATCTTTTTTTAGATTTCACAAATGTCATTATTGATGTTGTGGATCTTCAGACATGTCTATGCCAATGCCACCTCTACCGGACCTAAACGCGTTTGTTCCACCCAACCTCACGTGGACCACTGCTCCGTCACACCACCAAGACCTCCCTCCTATCACACACATCAAGAACCATTGGTTCAGTGAACCGCGTGATTCCATCGCTATGGATACAGCCCCACTAGATTCATCGGATCTCAAAGCAAACACGCAGAAAGTGATTTATGAGGGGAAGAGCGGGAAATTTTATGCTTTTCTTATAGTGAGTATCGCAAGGTATATCCGTACAGTTTATGATTACATTGATAAAATATTGTTCAAATACAGCGTGCTCTCAGTTATTCATTACTCACTTCTTCAATAGTGCACATAAATGACAATTTACTTGGGAGGCGATTTTTTGTTACTCAAAATTAGTCAGTTATTGAGATTTTCAGATATCCATATTGGAAGGCCAATATATGGTGTGTACTTCACATTTCGTCACTATCAGAAATACTTGATCATAATTTGGTGCTGTGTAATCATTTCGCTCATTGAAATAACAAATAGCATAATACAATAAATCCTCTATATGGATAGGCCTTTCCTCAATTTATTTATATTAATTATAGCATTTATGATATTTGACCTCTTAAATAGTTCAAATAAGAATCACATAAAATTTTTCCCAACATAATCAGTTACACCTAAAAGTGATTTTACTATGAAGCCTTAGAATTATGTAATTTCCAGAAGATTAGGAGAGCGACAATGGCACAGCCATCTCTCCTTCCTATTTTACGTTTTTTTTTGTTAATATGTAGCAGTGAATGGTTGTGCTGTGTTAGGTGATGGTGTTGGTGGACGTGGTATGGCTCCTGCATCGGACAGTCAAGGCATGTAGAGTGGGGATGTTGATGCTCTATGGCTACCCATGGTACCAAGACTATAGACACGATCCAGGTTAGCCGGAGCTCTCTACTACTTGTGGTTTTTTTGGGGCAAATATGCCTTAAACTGCGAGTGTCCCCTCGTGATCTGTATAAGTTTGCAGTGTGGTTATATAGATGGCTGTGTTTGCAATGCTGATAACATAGTCTCCCAAGGCACATAACTCTCCGCTATCTCATCATCTTCCTGTATATTTATATCACCTCTCGCAGATTTAGCGTAGTGTGCTGTTGTGCTGTTTGGAGGAATGTGTTGCAACTGGCAACATAAATGACAAAGATCACGCCCAAAGTGGTGAAATGAAGTATACTTGATTCAATTCTAATTAACACGGTACATGAATCAACACACTGAATAACCTATGCCTGTAACATTATAGTTAGTCTACACCCATCAGCCTACATTATCTACAGTTATATACATATTATTACTCACTACCCAGTCCACCCACAGACTCGCTCCCCATATTCAATATACGTATTTACTTCTCTTGTATCTACTCTTTCACTATTTTCCTGGTTGTGATTACCACCACTGTATTGTACTGCCCTTTGCCACCTTACTGCTTCAGTATTATCCTAACCTGTTTTCACTTGTTATAACTTTGTCAACCTCATTTGACTAATGTCATGCTGTTGACATATTTCAATAAGACTTAAAGTGAACTTTTGTAATTTATCAGATGTAAATAAAGGGTGCACGTGCTGCAGAGCCACCAGGACCACACCAGAGCGATCACTTCCCAGACTCATTCATAAGGTGAATTCGTGAATGAACATCTGATAACTTTACATGAAAAAATTTCGACTAACTATGAAACGATAAGTGAATATATGAAATTGGACGTTTACCGTTTCCCAAAATAAATATTTTTAGCAATTGGAATGAATGCCAAGATAATTAGAAACATTTGCTTCGGTTAAAATACACTTTTATGTATTTTTAAGAGTATTTTCTAGATGTTCTCTCATTCTGTGCTGTGGCGTATTTGTATTACTGGTATCATCATTAGTGTCTTTATTCCAGCTGGTCCATTCTCACTTCCTACCTAAGGCTGTCATGACTGGGATGGTGGTATTGGCTGTTTACGTGGTTCTCACGCTAAATTCCGTGTATGTGAACAAGGAATCTCTCTCGTCCATTGGATACTACAATGACATTGTACGTAGGTCTTTGTAAATTTTTCTTAATGGCTGTCATAGATTCTCAAGAATTAGCGTAAAAAGGCTATCATATTGATTGTCATTAATATCTATTTGATTTAAACTGCTTTGCTTCGAAATAATATATGATTTTGTAAGGGATTTCAGTGGAAATGTGTTTTATTTGAAAACTCACATGTAGCCCGGTGAAAATTTTATTTAATGAACTTGAAAACCAGTTACAAAATATAGTCCTTACTTTTGCTCCAAGGATGACATGCTTGACATAAACGAGGACGTGATCAATCAACGAATAGCGATAAATGCTCGTCGGATCAACGACGTTGAGTACAAGAGTCATGAATCGACGCTTAATGCCTACATAAAGCGACACATGCTGTTGTTAGAGATACAACACCAGCAGCTCTCAGAAAATGGCGGCCATATTCCGAGGATGCACATCGTGGAAGGTCACGGGTGTCGCTTCAACAGACTTGAACCCCGACTCTATCACAGGTGTGTCAATTACACAACATAGATATACCTTTTGAGTGGATAGATACAATGCCTGTAGACCCAGCAAACTACGCTATTAATGTTTGTGTGAGCTGATTCATTCGGTTATTGGGATGCAGGACATGGTGCTTGGATTGCTGGAATTGAAATCCAAAAGCGCCTAGATCAGCTCATAATTTAGACAGTTTACAACATTTAGCATTTTTTTAAACCCGTTAACCCCCATCTGTTCATGGGGGGTAGCCGTTGCAGCGTGGTTAAGGAAAGCTTCCTTCGCTGTCATAACCCCCATCTGTTCATGGGGGGTAGCCGTTGCAGCGTGGTTAAGGAAGGGTTCCTTCGCTGTCATTTTGGATGATATCTGGATGGTATGTACGGTGCTGCCCTCTCTGTCTCACCATCTCATTGTAAAAAATCATAATCTATCGTAGATTCAGGCTCTCATGTAGGCAGGTCTCCGTTGCAGTTTAGAAACAGTAGCGTGTATCGACGAAGGTCAACTGTTGGCCAAGACTCGGTGGTTTATACTATGTGCCTTTACCTACCATAATAAATGAGGCTACTCTCTTTGTTGTGTTAACTACAGCATACATACGCTAGCTTTGTATAGGGCCAGTGATGACGATGGTAATCAGCCTATTGCTAACTAACTGACTTAGTGATAGTATGGCACTGGGTCATAAATTGTTGTCAAATATGGTATTTCGTTGTTAAATCTAGATCAACTTGCTATTTAACGAGATATTTATGAAGAGTAGATAGACAGGTCATGTACACCTCCACAGTCAGAAAGATAAGCAGAAAAAATACTGATTATATGTATGTGGTCAAATATCGCAAAATTTTGTCAGTATTTGCTTACTTGTAAGGTATTACAAAATCATTATTCCACGGTCGTCTATAACAGAGAGACTACCTGAATAAATAGAACATTTTGTAACTAATTGTGTACATAATTACGTTGTAATCTTTATCTCTCCTATATGGGGACTCTACAGGCGTAGCAATGCAGAGAGTCTGTTGTTGGATCAACATTCGGACCCAATGATCGAAGCTGCCTCCAGACTTATCAAACAGACCAGCGTCCTTGTCTTAGCCTACCTGGCCATCGCAGTCATCAAACAACTACTGGACATGGTCATCTGGCTCTATGTCAAAAGGTTTCAATTTATACTAAAATAAATTAATTAAAAAGTATACACATAAATGTGTGTTGGAAGTCTGATTTGGCTGTTTTGCTGTTTTCTGTGTTTGTGTGTTATAGGTCTGGACTAGCTCTTAGGTGTGTTTGAGGATTGGTCTGGTTGCGTGTTAACATGTTTTATGTCTGATCTGATTGTATTGTAGGTCTGGTCTGGTGAGACTACGTGTCATATACGAGACCAATCAGGAACCAGTCATCCAGGAAACTGGTCAGTCGGGCTGACCTGTATGTGTGATTATTGTCGGAAAGTCAAGACTGCAGAATACTGAGAAGGAATCTAACACAGCATACCAGGGATTGACAATAATTTGTGTCCACTCTAGTGCTTGATTTATTGAGTGCACAAACACTCCGTAATATACGAGAATATTGTACACACGACTCATTTCTGCCCTAACCAGTAAGGCTGTCAGTTTGATATGTAAAATGAAATAGGCGGTTTTATTATAATGAATAATATGTATGAGAGGATATATATGTATAACATCATTGTATAAAACCTAAACATATCTGTAAATATCCCATAAAAGTTATTTATGATTTTATGTCAATAAGGCAATTTCAGGTACAGTATACATACCAGTAATGTAGTAAATGCATTTGTAAATAATACTATTATGTGTTAATTAATATGTATCAAATGTACTAACTATTCGAGTAAATGATAATTGCGCTTCTCATGGTAATAAATTTATCTTAAAACTCACTAATAATATACACATTGTAGCTGTTTTCCTCCGTATGACTGCAATATTCATAGCAGATGTATGAAATAGAAAATACTATATGAAGATTAAATATATGGTGATAATTTGTGTGTGCGTGGTGGCTTTTAATGATTCTACATGATGTTTCTATGATAAATCAGTAGTCTATTTGATGTCACAGAGGGCAGCGACACCGCGGAGAATCCAGTGCTCCGGTGGCTGATTCGTCTTCATCACGA
>WURV02148544.1:0-17817 GCA_011762755.2 Epimenia babai | reverse complement strand
TCATCAGGTCTATTTCGAAATATCTTATCCCTGGTCTTTCAAATCGCTCATCCACGCATTTGTAACCTCCAGAATTGTTAATTGCAACTCACTACTATTCAACCTCCTGGCCAAAGACATTACTGGGCTTCAACGGTTATAAAACGCTGCTACGTGCCTTCTTACCTCTACAGCTCTCTCACAACATATAACACAGGCTCCAATATCTCTCTACCGGCTACCCGTCACATATCAAATTCAATTCAATCGTCTTATTCAAGTTTTGAAATGATTGACACTCTGCTCCAGTATATTCAACGCCGGCTCTAATATTTCTCCACTGGCTACCATCCACATACAGAATTCAATTCAATCTTCTCATTCAAGTTAACAAATGTTTGACACCCTCTGCTCCGTAACTGACCTCATCACTCTTCAAAGCTGGACGAGATTGACTTGACAGTTAACACTATACAATTAATAATACCAGGAACAAATAGATGCTCATATGGTGATCGAAACTTTTCTTTCGGTTCAGCTAAACTATTTAACCGTCTTCCACCTCATATCCGCCTCGCCCCGTCACTTTCAATATTCAAATCCAAAGTGAAAACACACCTGCATGCCTCGGCCTTTACATATATTTTTACGTAGATTTTACGTAATTTTATTGTTTTCTATTCCTCTGTCATATATCCTCGACTTCGATACAGTTATCGTGATGTGTTAACATATTTTATATTGTAATCCCATCAGTGTCATCCTATGTATACATGTTTTCACTGTGCATGCTGTTAATTGCATATTTCACCTGTAAAGTGTGACCGATAGTTTACTAGAGTTGCACTATAAATCAATGTATTATTATTATACACAATATGAAGATGTATGTACGTCTTTACTGCTTATACAGCGAAATTGCATTTAATTAAACAGAACTACACAAAAATATAATATACCATGTAGCATCTTTAATTTTCACCATAATAAAGCAAAATACCACGAACGCTTTTGGCGAGGATGTCTTAACCACCTTATTGTGTCTTTAAAAAGATATTCATTGGAAAAACACGTGACAGAAATAGCAATTCCCTATCAATCATAATTCTGGCCAAAAATTCGATAAATAGTATGCTTTTTAGCTCATCTGAGCTTATGCTCAGTGAGCCTTTCTGATCGCAGTTCGTCTGTCTTCGTCCATTAGTCCGTCCGTCCATCCGACTTTAACATTTTTTATAAAAAAACCAGAAGCGTTTATTGCAGAATTCTGTGCCATATGGCAGATATTGTCCTCGGTTAGTATCTTTCAGATTTGTTCAGCATCTCGTCATGGGAGCGGGGTGTGGGGGGTAATTCTATCGACATGCCCGCCTTTTGGCAGATATTCTATTAATTACCGGAGAATGACACAAATATCCTCTATAACATCAAAAACTATTGGAGCTTGTGAAATAATAATTCACATGTACGGTTCCTCATCTTATTCTAAATGCGATTCGAACAAATTCGACTGATACCCTTTGTCAAAAGCTGGAAGTAATTATGCCTATTTGGTCCTTATTCAACGAACTCTTGATAAAGGGACGCCATAAACTCACATTTCACTACAGATCTGTACTCGTCTTCTCTGTCTGTTACCTCCTCTCCGTCTGTTAATGCACACAGCGATCCCATGTTCAGCAGTATGATCGGGCGCTGTCATCGGCAACGCCCCACCCCCAGTGTATGAGAGCGCAGCCTTTCAGTTGCATATACATCCGGCCCTGGGATGGTTGCGGCAAACAGCTTCACCATGCCTGGCGCTGTGTGAAATCGCTCCGCGGGCGGGAACAGTAATAATCGACTGAGTATTCCAAATAGCGGCGAACCCATTAGATTCCAGTGATTTTTTGAGCACCGCCTACTGCAGTATAACTGTTATTAAAAATATAATTATGTTATTTGTACATCTAGGGAGAGAGTGCTTATTTTGATTGATGCTCAAACTCGAAAGAGTTTATTCAACACAACAATAAATTATGTATATACAAGACATTTTCATATATTTACATGAAAGGAAATACAAGAAGCATGATACTTATTAAATTTATTCCCCTCATAAATTTATAGCTCGGCACATGTGGACAAGTGGAAAAAATTTAACAGACGTTGGCCTATAACTTCACTTGTGGTTAGTTAGTTGCAATTTAAACACGAAGATAAGCAAAAAATTAATTCTATACGATTATTTTAATATAAGCATAGAAATTAAAGAGCGTGAAATGTAAGAAGATTAACACGTTATAAAAGAAGACGTTATACAAAATGATTTATATAATATATAATATGTATATTATACAAAGTATGTAATGCGCATATTTGGCACAATGACAAAAACAATGACTAGTTAAGTCCGAAAAATTATCATTCACATTGCATTTTATGGCGCCTATAGTAGTGACTACCAGTTACACTTTACACGGGAAGCATATAATGTAGCCGATACCTACAATTCGAAACGTAAAATTCAATCCACTACAAGTACATATTAGAACTGAGAGTATTGCAGAGGGAATTTCATGAGAGAAAGTAATATATGTATACAGAGAATAGTGTGTGTTGCTTATATGATTATAAAAATGCAATTGTTAAATAACTCCTTTTTATGCATTGTTTTCATTTTGACAGGGAATTGAAGAGATTTGAATCAGTGCTTGATATGTTCCAGTGTTATTCCAGTTTTAGACGTACTGAATGATTTCAGTGTAGTTTAGTGGTATTTAACATGAAAGTGACTGGTCTGTTGCGTGTTTGATGAATTGCGAAAACAAGTATCTATAGTAATATTCTTTCAAGGAGTAATCGATGAAAACCTTATACATAAAATTTGAGGTAGTATGTAATACAATGTATGTAAAATTGAACAAATTCAGTTGTCCAAATAAATGCTGCATGTGTTTCAGCCTAGGGACATTTGCTATAATTCGAATGGTTTTTTAGGTAGTGTGATTAATTTATCAATGCCGGTAGGATAGTCGTTAGCTCATACTTCGCAGTACTAAGCATGAGAAGGAAATATGAATGAACAATATAAAATGAAAATACAAAGGTAACACCTTGTTGACTAACTGTATAAGGATTAACACAATGAGATTTTCAATTCTACGACTTTTTTTCATTCTCACAGATGTTCCAATCTTCAATCTATTGCTAATTTTCCATTGTTCTGCATATCTCTTATTCGTACAGATTTTTCAATCTCGCGCGGATTTTTCATTCTACTGCACATTTTTAACTTTATGACATATTTTTATTGAATTTTTCATTCGAGCAGGGATTTTCGTTCTATTCGTTAACCACGCCCATCAAAATATATCAATTAAGTCGACAGCTACATTAATCAATCAAGTCTGGAAGAGTAACAGAATGTTCTCATAAACACTCGTGATACAGGCACGGAATGCGGTCACTACAGACAAGTAAAATCTCATTTAAGATAAGGATCTACGTACAGGCGAGCTTTATATTAGCTAAGAAACGTAGTTGTATCTTCCGTCTCAGTAACCGGATTAGAGAAATACAAATTCCCTGACTTACGCGGTGGTTCATGCTTAAATGGATCGGTCATCGAGCTCATTACATCGAGCCGGAAAGCAGTCACATGCGGCGAGTTTTATCTGCGAATTCGTCGACAATGGTTTTTGCGTACTTAACTAGATTTTTTGGTACGAATAGTCGGTATAAGAGATTCTATCGTTAGCTAATAATTATTGCAAAGAGTTAGCACTTCAATTTATGAAGTAACAACTTAAATTATTATACCTTAGCAGCGAGACTAATGAGTTGAACATGGCACATTTAAAACGCATGTACAATAATTATTGGGCCTATAATCTACACCGTAGACGGTATTTTAACTACGATGTAAAAGGATCAATCGTTGTCGAATTAGCCACTGTATTGATAGTTTTTCGGCGCCTTTTTGGAAATCTCAACACTTCCGCATTGAGATATTTCTCAATCAATAGAATTCATCCGAAAAACACACGTTTACAGGTAATGATAATTCAAGAAACTAAGCGCATTTATTTTATGAGGAAACTGTGTCCACAGGTTAACGTCGGTAATAATGTAAAAATGGTCATTATAATTATTGTTGTACTTATAGTGCCTCTCCAACTAACTAGTTATCAGCGGCACTTGACCATGGTATTACAACATGGTATACAAAAAAAATATAATGGTATGTAACAAGTAAAAAGTAGCATAATTGGCCCGAAACAGTGAAATTTACAAGTAATCTATTCTACCTAGAAAATATAATAGTATAAAAATACTTAGTAGCAGTAGACTAAAATTACTATAAATCTAAATAGTATCACCGAGTGCTTTTCAGAGAAGGTAGGCTTTGACAGTGGACTTGAAGAGAGGAAAAACTCGTAATACGCATTTCAGGGCACTAACATGCCCAATAACTTTCAGTTACAAAACATTACAAAGCCTAGTGTTTGTTGCATGCAGGACCTAACCTACGTTGAATCGTGAAAATAAATATCGCTTTAAATCTTCCCACATAAACGAACTAGCAGATAAACAAGATTCGACCAATGGGGCTCGCCAGCCGACAATTTTTTCCTTTCCGCCATTTTGAAGAGGTGGGTACATTCTAGTTCCGGTTTGCTATTGTTTACTGTTATATACGAGAGTGTCTTTTCTCGATTAAATTAATATCAAACAAATATATAAAATTCCGGTACTGTGAACAGATACAAGATATGAATAATCCTAATTTTAATCTAACAGTCTCGCGTACTCAGAAGATGGACTGCCGAGTTTTTTTTAACATGCACAGAATTTATTAATTCAACTCAAAAAATTGAACAAGACTAAATAACCGACATATGCGGGAATATCGGGGCAGCTAGCGTAGTCGTTAGAAGGTTTGACTTTGAATCCAGGGGTCTCTGGTTCAATTCCCGCTTTAACCAGTGTATTATCTGTGGGATTTTTCGTGCTGAAAACGCCTTAAACACCTTTGCCCATGGGGGTCTGGGTAGTCTTTGCAGAGTGGTTCTGTTGGGGGTTTTCCCCTTTGACGTTTGCTGTTATGTATGGTTTCTATCTCGCTCACCTCCCCGCTATGTCGTCATTTCATTGCAAATAACTATTGACCTTTCATAGACTAAAGCGGAGTGTGCGAGATATGTAGCTCGTATGCAGCCATTGGGAACCAGTGGCGTAAATGGAAAAAGGTCAATTGTCTACTGGTTTTTCACACTAGGTGTTTTCCCCCACGCCTTATGAGTGAGGCTAATGAAACGGTCGTGTTAACCACATTAATAGGTTAGCTCCGTAAAGGGCCAAGGATGGCCCGCGCAACGACTACTTCGGTAATCAGCCAATAAATATATACGCGGAAATATAAGTCTACGTGTGATATCGACGAGACGTCGACCGAGTGTCGACCAAAATCTACGAATGTGTGTCCCCCCTGCTATCTACACCGTGTCTATATATATGCTTACTAGTTCCAGGATTATCGCGTTTGATAGCTCTGTTCGCGTAACCTAGTGACCACTCATTCAAAATGGCCACCACAGGGGGAATAACCGACGTTGGCGAGTCCCATTGAAATTCCCGTCGCTCGGTATACGCCCGGGATGCCCAGTCTTGTCCATATGGACAGCGCGATATACCGTACGATGCCAGTTACAGTGAACTAGTTTAATTGACGAGATCGTGGCTAATCCAGTCACGTTCCGTCAGTTATAGGAGTACTCTAATCAATCACTATGATCTTAGTAGAATGACGCGATGTGAATAAGGAGTACATGATCACAATCAGGATAGGCGTATAAAAAATAATACGAGGGGTTGCTTCGGCATACCGAGCCTCAATTCATATAGAAAGTCTAAATAATTTGAAAGGCAATAGTTGGTACTGTCGGATACAGAGGCCATGACGAATGAGTCACCAACTGTCTTCATAGGCGAACACAATCACATATGAAGCCACAAACAGTGTGAAAATAACGTGCTTCTTGAAAATAGTTTTGTCAACTTACGGTGTGTTTTAAGGGTACTAAAATCGCAATGCTCAAGCTACAGTAATTTAGTTTTGAAGCACCATTCTGGTCATTTCAAGGTTATGGGTCCCAGCCTCACCATAAGCGAGATTTTTTATTTCTTTATTTCTCTATGATGCTATCAAATTTTAAATATATTCTTTCATGATTAAACAGCTCGGGAGTGCCTAATGGAGTTTAATCACACAAAAACCTCGCAGGTATACTCATTACGCCATACAAGACATACAAAAAAACCAGAGACATTCAGTAACAAAACAACTTGAGTCTCTTAACTTTTTATTACACAATCTCCCAATTAAAGATATCAATCCCCACAAAAATTACCCAACTCAGCGGTCCGAATTTTCAGTAACAATAGACCTTAAAAAAACACAAAACGAGGACATCTTGATATTCGAATGAGAGGACAACAGACACTGCATGACATCAAAAACAAGAGGTCAAAGAGACCTGAAAATACCCATGAAGATACTGAAACAACATAATAAAGATGTGCATAAACCTTGGCCGAAATCACCTCTAATTGCCTGAACAGAGATGCCCTAAACAAATCATATAGTTTAATAGTAAATAACTGTTACTCAATAGTTTTTATAGTCACAGAAATATTTCCTAACATAATTTGATAACATGCCATTGTCGTTAAAGAGCAAGGAGCAAGGCAAATAAAATGGTATCAGATAACTTTGTTAACTTATTCCATCTAAAAATAAATTTGACAAAGAGAGGTTAGATAAATATATAAAGTGATGTTACTAATAATTAGATAGGCGTCTACCAACATATCTAGTCTACTCAATATCAGGCACTCACCTGTCTAATGTTTGAAACAAAAGAGCTGAATTCAACAATACATCATTACTAGTTGAACAACAAATCCTAATAACGATCTGAAAGAATTCTAGATAATAAAGTTGTTAAGGTATGGTGTGATCCAATCCAAGTATCAACAGAACTCTTCCATGACACAGTCTGTATGGGGGACTAAGCCACGCTCCAGGAATGCCCGTTTCTTCCTCTCATTATCTTCCTTCTTCACGACCAGCTGTTCTCTTTGCAGCTCAAGAATGTCCTCCATTGAAACCTCCTCCAACGCTTCATGTTTCTCATTCTTCAGATCCTAAAATGCAACAAAGAAGAAGTACTACCAGTTTAGACATGCATTAAAGTCCCACACTTATCATAAACTTTTGGTATACTCCAAAAACTGTCCATAAATAATATAAAATGGATGACACTAACCATGTAGTTACAATATATAAGAGAAGCTGACTGTCGAGTGGTGAGAGCGTGATAACAACTTGCGGGTCAGCTTTGCAGTTATGATCCTCAGCAAGTCATTTAACAATCGCGCTAACTAAAGTAGACATCTCTGAAATATAATCATCCTTGATGAATGATATATGAGAGTCTAAAGATAAAGCGGGATAAAATGAGATATACTGAGAAATACTAAAACCTGATCAATAACTGTGCTGCACTATGGTACTGGCAATGACAGGCGGTCAATAAACAGGGTTCAAATCACAAGGCCTGCTGCTGACCCAACACTAGTAAAATACCCGTTAAAATACCGTTGATATTAATCATTATTGATATTATTTAATAGTAAGATAACACACCTCGACTGAAATTACCTCCCCACTGTCAGATGATAATATTAATATGCTTAGCAAATCCAAAAGAGACCAACCAAAGGATAATATCTGCAGAATTGAAGAGCTCTGCGACGAGCAATTCTTGAGATTTTTTCAGTTGAAATACAAACATTGCCAGAAATTTCTTCCCCTTAGTTCGATGATGATATATTTAACAAATCTAAAAGACACCAAGCAGACGATGGACAAAGCCCAATCAAAAAAGCTCATTGAGTAGAAGCTCTTGCTAGACTTTTAGATTTTTTAGAAAAATTTCAACTTAAATAGATACACGGAGATGGACTGACAAATGGACAAAGCTAAGCCAAAAATGTGACAGGTAATTACTGAATACTCACAATTTCACCAAGGAGTAAAACATTCTCGCCTCTCACCACGAAGACCCCTCGTGGTATATCGCCAAACTTTTTATCAACATGAATTCGCTCGATTGTACCTTGTAGCACCAGATTGGCTATAGGAAAAGGGATATAAATATGAGGTATGACTGCGTTATTATTGCTGTTGTCATTATCATCATTATTATATTGACTCTCACAATCAATAGCATTTCTTAAATAAAATAAAAAATCATAGAAAGTGGAATAACTGAGGTTAAGATGCAGCGATGGACATTATGCAAAATATTTATAATATATCGTGAGCATAATATTTCGAGAAAAATTATAAAAACTTGCAAAAATTACCTCCCATTGCTTGAATGACAAGACCCTGAACTGTGAATAAGACCAACCCAGAGACATTAGCTTAATGGCAAAGATCTGCTCCAAGCGGTTGTCGAAAATATTTTAAAGTAACATTACAAACATAGGCAGAAATTACCTCCCCTTCCCCATATGATGCCCTGACAATATCTGACTGGGACAATGCCTGCCAAATCACAAAGCCTCAGCTCTGAGATCTTTTAGTTTTTCAAGTAAAAACACTGGCAAAGAATTACTTCCCCTTAGTCAAATAATTATGTCCAAAAAATATCTCAGAAACCGACCCAATAACAATATCTACCAAATTGCAGAGGGATCTGATAAACCTAGAATTTTAATTTACAAACAGGGAAAATTACCTCCTCTTAGTCATGTGATATGCTTAACAATCAAGAGACAAACCAAATGATTATTATTGCCATTGGCAGAAATGAATATAAAGAATACCAACCCAAGCACATCTGCCAAATTGCAGAGCTCTGCGAAAAGGGTTCTTGAGATTTTTTCAGTAAAAGTATCCCCATAAGTCACTTCCCCTTGGCCAGATGATGATAAGCTTACCAAATCTAGAGAGAAATGCACAGGATTTACTGTGCATTTCTCTCCAGCTATTTATAGAACCACATTGGCAAACCTAATTACCATTACCAAATGTAAGAGACCAAGCCAAGGACAATATCTGCCAAATTGCAATGCCTTTGGCTAAGTAGTTTTTGAGATATTTATGAAATGTTAACATTGGATGGAGGGACGAACAACGTCCGATCAGTAAAGCTCACCGCGCATAAGCTCCGATGAGTTAAAAATAGTAACTAATCTCTTGATTTCGATCAAATATGAACATGCTGACACATACATGACATGTGACATACATTCAATATAAGGATAATGCAGGTTCTAGCTGAGAACTTGAAAGAAATAAAATATAGGACTGTTTCATAAAGTTTAGAAAAAAAATCACGAGCTAAGGATGATTTAACTGGCTATGTAACATTCTAAACCAAATATATGATCAAAAAGAAAACAATGAACATCTGGAATGCCTTACCAAATTGATCAATGCTCCGTAGGTAGCCAATCAGTGTCCTTCCATCTCTCAATACGACTAATAACTTTTCTGAAATGCACAACATAAGCTAAAAATTGACAAATTGATTAATAAGTTTTACGCCTTAATCCACAAGTTGGTTGAGATACTACAATGTTTGGAGAACTATACAGATTCGATTATTTTAATTGTGATAATATAAAAAAGGCAATGTGGATGGCCTGGTTGCTAGATCACTAAACACTACATGGATGGCCTCAATGCTAGATCACTAAACTCAACGTGGATAGACTCGTTGCTCGATCACTAAACTCAATATGGATAACCTCATTGCTAGAGCACTAAACTCAGTATGGATAGCCTCGTTGCTAGATCACTAAACTCAATGTGGATAACCTCGTTGCTCGATCACTAAACTCAACGTGGATAGACTCGTTGCTCGATCACTAAACTCAATGTGGATAGACTTGTTGCTAGATCACTAAACTCAATGTGGATAGACTCGTTGCTAGATCACTAAACTCAACGTGGATAGATCGTTGCTAGATCACTGAACTCAATGTGGATAGACTCGTTGCTTGATCACTAAACTAAACGTGGATAGACTTGTTGCTAGATCACTAAACTAAACGTGGATAACCTCGTTGCTAGATCACTAAACTCAATATGGATAACCTCGTTGCTAGATCACTAAACTCAACGTGGATAGACTCGTTGCTAGATCACTAAACTCAGCGTGGATAGCCTTGTTGCTAGATCACTAAACTAAACGTGGATAACCTCGTTGCTAGATCACTAAACTCAACGTGGATAGACTCGTTGCCAGATCACTAAACTCAGGGCACTCTAACATCATGCAAAAATGAGTATATAAATAATGCATGTATAATTGTAGTATAATGTACTTCACAGACCTACTGTAAACAGTAGCCTATATGTATATGTTTATGTAAATAGTAAATACTATTACTATAAAGGTGTGATAGATGTTTATATACGAAGATCATACATGGGTTTGATGTCAATATATTTTGGTGTGATTGTAGTGATAGAAAGGTTGTAGCCTGGAGGAACTGACTTTCCATCACCATTCTAAATAAACTATTTAGCAAAAATATATGTCTGAAAGTGTTGATAAAATCACGATAACTAGTTGAGACTAACTTATGACAAACTAAAATTTGATGTTTTGACATGACATCTGATGTACGCACATCGTAATGACGTTGATGCTACAATTTTCGATAACGATTGATTTAGAGGTTTCGATCAAATTGTGAGTCCCGTACGATACAAAGATCACGAAAGTTGCCAGCAAGCAGTCATTTTTTCACATCAAATATTAAATGCGCACGCTTGAAGGAGGCCAAGTCGGCCGACTCAGTGGGTCGAGTCTTCCGACTGGATGGGTCGACTATTCTGGGGCGAGTGTTCTGACCCGTCTGAGAGAAGTCGAGTATTCTGGGTCGAATCTTCCGCGGTCAAAGTTAAGTGGGGCGAGTGTTCCGATATTCCTATTAGGCTACTATGACTACGAGTATGAGACCTAGTGTTTGAAACGCTGCCTTGTTTCGTACAAAATTGAAGCCATGAAGGGGTAACTTTGTTAAGAATATCCATACAGTTACAGTAATAGACGTTAAAAATTCTCAATAAAAACACTAACTGTCTATTTCTTGTATAAGACTTGCTGTTCCTGGTAAGTAATTCATCTTGCCCCTCCACCAGACGCAAGGCAATAAAACAGGGGTAAGACTTCCAGATGGTCATAATATTCCAACCGCCGCCAAGACAGCGGACCATACACAGTTCTTAGTGACCTCCGTCAAGGCAGCAAACACTTTTACTGTACACTTTATATAATGTCATTTGGTAAACTAGCGGACACTCTTGGCCCGTTCTGCTCCACCCGTAACGTGTACTGTGAATACTGTGTAAATTAAGGAAGTAGTACAAGTACATACACATTATCGGGCTGTGGAAATTCCTATTTAAGATGCGACGCACTGCAGATATTTTTATTTTTTATCGAAAATTTATTAACGTCGTTTTCGATATGAACAGATCCCCACGGGTTTTTACCAGATCGGGTGTAACTGTTCCCGACACTTATATTATTTAATCAAGAACCTAGTTACAATTGTAATATTATATAATCGATAATTCTATTTTAACATAACCTATATTCGCGTGGGGCATATCAGTCGCATTTATAGTATAAAAAATCAACTAACAAACTATTGCTTTCATACCAATTATTGCATACGTATTCATATCTTTATACACTTTAATGTCGATTGATAATTATTGTATATTTTTAATCCCGGTCACTCACATTAACATTAACATTTATACGTTGCGTACGGGGGCAGAACACACTCGGAGTCTTCTGTCCCGTTCTGAAAAGTGTACGATGAAAGTGTAGGCTTTCTTGACGGTGGTAAATAAATTTTGTTCGGTCCAAAATGGTCCTCGAAAGTACAATGGTTGTGTAAGTTTCAAATACAATAGGCTTACATAAATTGTGTATAATTAATTCTCGAATGTCTTTAAAGAACTGCACGTTCAGTGTATATTTTTGTATGACATTGTTTTAAAATACGTAGTTAGTAAAACGTAATTAATATCGTATGTCGTATTTACCGTCAATGACTAGACAATTTTGTTATTATAAGTCAGTGCACGAAAGCTAGTGACCTATTCTAACGCTATCGCTTTCTCTAATCCTAACCCTGATCGCCCTAGTTCACTGCGCCCGACCTTTTGAGACTGCTAGTATATACAGCGGATACTCTCCACTTGATGCACTAAAATTATAACATTGTTATTAAAACGTCGCGGCTAGGGTTATAGTACTGTAACTTTTCATACAGCCACTATAGTAACGGTACCGATGTAAGTGTACTTATGCGAGTCGTGGTAATTGATCCCGTAACCTTATGCGCGGGGCCCGGAACCTTCCTCTCGTTTTTCGATCCTCTTGCCCTCCACTTTTTTACCGCTCTCGTTCTCACATCCCACTTTTTCTGCCCACTCCAAGCCCGCGAACCTCGTTAAGTTCATCCACCATTTTTGCTATATTAGCTGTTCGTTTCTGGGCACCATAATTTTCATCCTGACCCCATCAATGCCATCATCACTGTCATCCCTCTTGGAAAAATCCACGGAATGTTTTAGTGGCGGTGTGAGACAGTTCGTTTCCAGAACTTCCCCATGTATGTCGTTGCCTGTTATTGGACAATGGATAGGTTCTTCATTACTATCATTATACCTGGGACATTATGCAGCCCCAACTCTATCCGCATAGAGAATATCGAAGACTATCATATCGATGAGGTGCTTCACAACTGGCCGCCTTATAAGTCCCAGTTTTTAAGCTCTCTAACCTAATTATAAATAGGGGGTGTGACTTATATTATGCACTTACAGAATATCATGAGCTAAAATTAACAAACGATCCGGAATACTGATATTTGTGACCATTTTGACAGCCACTTTGCCCTTATTTTTCCGATTTCGCTGCGTTCACGCTTCAAAACTGACAGTCACATGATTTTAGTCCTATGACCCACGAGGCACGTGAAACGTAATCATCTTGTCCAATAATAATCACGTAAGACTTTTGCAGACGAATTTGCAATTTAGAGCGATGTACCCGGAAGTGACTTTTATCGCAAGAAATTTACGCTATTGTAAAATCTTTCTTTATTATTTTGTTACAGTTGATTTATTTTAACAATAATAGCTTCGAATTATTAGCGCAACTGCAGACCCTATGAGTCGTCAAAATCACTTCCAGGTGCATCTTCATCGAAGTAAAAAAACAAGGGCGATAATTGCCAGGGCCTTATTGACAATACCACCTGATCATTATATACAAAATCAACTAATCCACCTCCGACTTTCTGTGTTTTGACAGTTTCGATTTCAGTTTGTAAACGAAAATAAGGCAAGTTAATGTTGTTGCAAATGTTTTATTATTATTTAAAAGAACAATTAAATTAAAGGTAAGATATCAGTGCTTCATGGAAGGGGTGCGACTTATATGATGCTGCGACTAATATGGCGGCCTGTATGGTACTCCATATAATGTACCTGATGAAGCACTCTATATAAAATACCTAATGAAGTACTCTTTATAAAGTACCTGATGAAGTGCTGTGCTAAAAATCATCTATAAAATACAACCATGCAAGTGGTGATATTTCCGGTAATTTATTCTGACCTATAGTGATGAGTGTAGCTATTGCAGGGAAAATTGGTATTTAAAGGAGAGTTTATATCATAGGGATTTTGTGTATGACATGAATAATTATACGGGAGGGATTTGTTTATCTCGTAAAGTTCATATTGTGGTGAGAATTAACATGACTGGTTTTTTTCGCTTTGGACAATTTATGTGACAAGGGAGAGCTTGTATTGCAGAAATTGTTTGTATTGTGGGGAGAGCTTTTGTCAGAAGAAAACAATGTTATGTTCTATCCTGCTATGGTCATCAGCAATAAAGTCACTGAGTTGGTTGCACTTGCAGCTGCTTGTACTCGATTATTTCCATGACATATTTAAATGGTGATTCTTGGCCAGTCATAGCCACTTTCTGTTGATTTGTTGATATTCTTTTCCGAAATGATTGGGTCTCTTCATCCATTTTTCTGTGATGATTTGTGTCTTCGTACCTAAGAGATTATATAAATTAGATTAGCGCGCCACATTTCCTGGTTTTTCATAGATTTGGTTTATGAAGAAATGTATCGTCATTTTATGTTGGACTCAGCGATACGGAGTGCTGTGTAAACCTTATTGACTAAGGTAGCAATTGAAACAAGCTTTTGTATACATATAATGTATCATTTGGTGACACCTGATGAAATATACTTATATATAGAGGCGTGTATTGATAGTCACCTTAAAAAATGATTGTAGTCCATATAGTGTTTGTTACCTTTGCTCTTTGTGTTTTCTGTTGGACTGAGAATTATTTTTCAATTGTCTATTAATACAAATCAAAAATTTTTGATATAAAACACTTCTGATGTGTCCAGTTATGGATTACAATGGATTTAGTGTAGTATGATGTACTAGATAGCCACGTTATGTTCAGTTCATTACAATAGATTTGCTGACTTGGTACAATCTGTGATGCAAGCTCTGATCAATATGCTTAGTATTCGTATGGTGACAGCAAGAACGTCAATGGCAACCATGCCTTTACCCAATCTCGGCTCTCCACTAAGTGGTTGCTATAGTTACCGTGCGGTGGCAGAATGGAATCCTGCGGCTATTTGCTTGATAGCAGTCAGCAGATAAAGAAAGACCGTGTGCGGATCAATAGTGTCACATGCATGTTGCGTGCATCTCGTGCGTCTCGTATAAATTCACGTGCCTTGCTCATTCGATATCAGTAGCAGCCCAACCGCAGTAGAAACGACACCGAGCCACATTTGAGGAACACCTTCGTGACTCGTGACTGCCATGTCATGTCATGTCATCGCTTATATCGGTCACAACAGGTGCGTCCACCTTCAGCTCTGTGTCTCATCTCGTTTGTAGTAAGTAAATTGTCGTTCGACTCACCATTTCGTAAGGCAAGTTTGACTCGATAACCGCAAGACATTAACTAAATGTCACTGAGTGCACCAATGGCTAACAACTTAATGACACAAGATGGTAACGTTAGCGAGACGAAGCATAGCGACATTAGTTACGCTACCGACCACGGAAATAGAGCACGGAACGTTCGATCGGCATCGACGAATGCCGGTGCCACCGTTCATTGACATGCACTGTATCCCATAATGCATTGCCTACTGAGGAGCAGCTGTGCCGCTGGTACGTGTGGCATGTTTAATTATGTCACTGTTGTCAATAATAATAATTCTTTAAATCTAGGATTACAGTATATACTGTGTATATACTGTGTATATATTGTACACACTGCATTTCGTAACTTGTTGCATATATATATTTACACATGAATGTCACAGTTACATTTTTAAATGAACCATATGTAACAGACAACATATGTCTTTCCACATTTGTGTCTAAGTGTAATATTGAATTATTGATTCTTTATTGATCATTACATAGTGTAATTATTTCTATTTATTTCTTTCTTTGATGTTAGTGATTAAGGCAATATGTTTGACGATGGTTTCAGAGGAAACCTAAATCCCTAGTGTTACACATTTTATCTGGATGTGGGTATGGTTCAGGTAACTCATGGCTGTAGTTAAGTCTACTTTCTTCATTTTATCAGCAAAGTTGTCATATTCATGTATGTAATTTCTAATTATTTGTATTAGAAATCCCACAGTAGTTGTTCAATACCACTTTTGCATCTCACCACCAAAAGAATGAAACTGCCCATTAATTGAAAACTGTGATGAAAGCTCTGTCATGGTGGGAGGGCCCTCATCCACCAACTTCATACTCACCCCGCCATAAATTACATCATATTCTTTTTCATTTGCTACTTACCTGAATGAATATTCGTACAAGGTCTAATCGAACTTCGTAGATCATCCATTGCTCCATCCATCCCTCAATGTGTTGTTTCTTTCATATCTTTCATTAAAAATCCTATCCAGAATCGTTTATCCTAACACTTGACCATTAGGCAGAAGTTGTATGTGGCTGGTCTCATTGTTAAAGGATTTGTCATCGTAACAGAGGAACACAATTATTTGCTATTGTCAATAATTTGAGAGAAACTTTTGTCTTAACCCATCTAGTGTAGAGTTTTGTCACTCTATCCATTCTTTAGATAATCTTATCCCATACCTTGTCTTCATCTGTCTTGCAGAGCAACACTGACTCCCATTCCCTTGTTTTATCCGCCTCCCCCAGTAACACTAACTCCCATTCCCTTGTTTTATCCGCCTCCCCCAGTAACACTCACTCCCATTCCCTTGTTTTATCCGCCTCACCCAGTAACACTCACTCCCATTCCCTTGTTTTATCCGCCTCACCCAGCAACACTCATTACCAGTCCCTTGTTTTATCTTCCTCACCCAGCAACATTCACTCCCATTCCCTTCTTTTATCCGCCTCCCCCAGTAACACTCACTCCCATTCCTTTGTTTTATCCGCCTCACCCAGTAACTACCGGCTAGCATTGCTTTGTTTCATAATCTTGTTCCTCACTGTACCATCAAGGCCATATATTAATGTATGTATTTCACAGAATGTCCAACATAGATGCTGACATCTTTATCACTAGTTTTACTCTCCCATAAGTGATGAATGGTTGTCAAGTGAAGTGAGCCTGTATAGATTTCTATTTGTAATCAATTCGACGGTGGTTAACTTAATTTCTCCACCATTACACATCGACCACCACATCCATTTTAAGCGCTACTGTTTATTGCACAAATTATATAAGAGAACGCGTTTTTATAGCCCTATTAGTTTAAGGTGAATTTTATTGACTTATTGATCTACATAACGCAGGTATTAATAATTCTGTCATTTGCTCAGTGAACTGTCATTAGTAGTTAATGTGATATGCCAGTGACACACCCATTTTTGTTACTATATATCACAATTTCAAGATCGTCTCTTATTTTATTTTTTTCTTATACACTAATGCTTATGTAGTGTAGTTACAGTTACAGTTACACAAAGGTTGATTGATACAATTTATATTATCTTGATATCACATTTGTGTGCATCTGATGTTATCATGTCTATATCATCTTAGCATGACTCATGTATGCCACGTACCAATGCTAGTACATTGAAAGCTCTGACCTAGGGTTTCATTAAACTTGAATGTGGAAACACCATGGTTTACATCTCCATTCTAGCCAGTATCCCATAAATGGCATTTTCAAAAGATTTTGAAGCACGTCAGCCACGTGGTTGTAGATAAGCATTGGTTTTGCTTCTGGCCCTTGACATGACTACGTGATGGCACGGTCTCTCTGTACATAGTGATCACTGATTACAGATCAAGTGGAGTATACATCATCTGTTGGGCAGACTCTTTTGGTATTTACGACCAAGGTTATTGTGTCTCATGACCTAGATTAGTGAGGTTGTGAATTAGGGGTGCTATTAGGGGGCAGCTGGCGTAGTCGTTAGAGCGTTTGACTTTGAATCCAGGTGTCCCTGGTTCAAATCCCGCTCTGACCAGTATACTAACTAGTATTTTTTGGGCTGAAAATGCCTTAAAACCCATTGCCCATGGGGGTCTGGAAGACCTTGCAGTGTGGTTCTTTTGGAGCTTTTTCCCTTTGACACTTGCTGTGCTTCAGATGCTCTATATGTGCTCTCTATGTCGCTTACCTCCCCGCTATGTCATCATCTCATTGTGAATAACCATTGACCTTCCATAGACTTAGCGGAGTGTGCGACATATG
>WURV02148533.1:0-17825 GCA_011762755.2 Epimenia babai | reverse complement strand
ATCTTTTCTACACACGATCTCTCGTAACGCAATATCTGCTGTAAGGATATTGATATGTAAATGAGTCTGCATTGCATCTTTGAGAGGATTGAATTCAGTTATATTCCTTGATGTTTATACTTACTGAAAGAACACGACTGCGTTCTCTTGACGACTCGTTGACTAGAACAACATTTGTGAGTACTCTTTGTGTATATTTTGCAATAGCAACAGCCTTGAGTCGACCATTTGTACGGCTTCGAGCAACAACCTGTTATTAGCGTTTGGGATAAAAAATTACAAAGAACAAACAATAAAAAGTATCGTGTCCATACACAGTACGAACTAGATCTATCATAGAGGACGTGGGGCGTCGTCATGTCATTTTGATTTATTTAGGTATTCAAAGGCTGTGCATCCGAAGCACAGTAAACGTCAGAGAGCAAAAGCCCTAAAAGAACCACACAGCAAAGGGCACCCAGACCCCCATCGGCTATGGGGTTTAAGGCGCCCTCAGCCCGAAAAACGCCACAGTTAGTATACTGGTTGGAGCGGGATTTGAACCAGGGATTCAAAGTCAAACTCTCTAACCACTACGCCGGCTGCACTCGTTATGTCATTGGGATAGTCTTAACATTAGCGATTTCAATAAAATTGGCCAGATGACGATAGGCAGCTCTGAGAGTAATCTAGATTCTTCAGTACTGTCATTAACGTCGTAACAGAAACCCGTACTAAATTAACCGATTTAATATTTAACTGTAAAAAAATCAAACATTTTCTATTAACTGATCCTGTTTCCGAGCGAACACCAAACAATGTACTCGAAATCTATAATCGCTGAGGAGCAAAGGTTTTACCGAACAGTTGGCGTATATATGTGTCCAAAATCCCAACTATAGATGTTACCCAGTGTCCGCGTTAGCGAAACTCACTCGGGATACAGGGTTGCCCTCGACCGACGATGACTCCATTATTGCAACATCTCCCACTCTTTATCGGGAAGAGTTTGCATCGACAACAGCCTTTGTCTCGTGGATCGTAGGGACGTCCGCAACAGCCTGTATATAAAATGATTGTTAAGTACAAATTTTAGCTAAATCATTCGCCAAAATCATATCTTCACACCATCTCTCGTTACTCAATATCTGCTGTAAGGATATTGATATGTAAATGAGTTTGCATTGTATGTTTGAGAGGATTGAATTCTGTTATATTTCTTCATGTTTATACTTACTGAAAGAACACGTCTGCGTTATGTTGACAACTCGTTGGGTAGAACAACATTTCTGCGTACTCTTCGTGAATATTTTGCAATAGCAACAGCCTTGAGTCGAGGAATTGTACGGTTTCGCGCAACAACCTGTTATTAGCGTTTGAGATAAAAAAAATTTCAAGGTAAAAATCATCAAGAGGTATTGAGTCTACAGCGCATAATACCAACATGAATTGTAATTATTGCGCAAAATAATCGATATAGATCTATCATAGTGGACGTTGGGCGTATCCATGTCATTGGGGTAGTCGTAATATTAGCTATTTCTATAAAATTTTCCAGATGACGATATGCAGCTCTGAGAGTAATCTAGATTCTTCAGTACTGTAACGTCGTAAAAGAAACCCGTACGTATGTGACGGTCGATACTGAAAAAGTAGTCTCGTCTCGTGATTGAAGGTAGAATCGATACATATTTTTTTTATAGTGAATGCATTTGAACATATCTAATCAAAATTCCAGATAAGATCCTCTAAAATTAACCGATTTAATCTTTTACTCTAAAAAAATATATCGAACATTTTCTATTAACCGATCTCCTATCTTGTTTCTGATCTAACATCTAACAAATTAGTCGAAATCTATAATCGCTGAGAAGCAAAGTTTTACTAAACAGTTGGCGTAAATATCTCCCTGTCCAACATCCCAATTATAAATGTTACCCAGTGTCCGCGTTAGGGAAACTCACCCGGAGGACAGCGTTGCCCTCGACCGACGATGACTCCATTTTTGCAACATCTCCCACTCTTTATCGGGAAGAGTTTGCATTGACAACAGCCCTTGTCTCGTGGATCGTAGGGACGTCCGCAACAGCCTGTATATAAAATGATCGTTAAGTACAAATTTTAGCTCTAATTATTCGCCAAAATCATATCTTCACGCCATCTCTCGTTACTCAATATCCGCTGTAAGGATATTGATATGTTAATGAGTTTGCATTGTATGTTTGAGAGGATTGAATTCTGTGATATTCCTTGATGTTCATACTTACTGAAAGAACACGTCTGCGTTATGTTGATAACTCGTTGGGTAGAGCAACATTTCTGCGTACTCTTCGTGAATATTTTGCAATAGCAGCAGCCTAGAGTCGAGGAATTGTATGGCTTCGTGCAACAACCTGTTATTAATTAGTGTTTGAGATAAAGAAAAAAACTGACAGAGAACAAATCATCAAAAGTTTTGTGTCCATAGCGTATAATACCAACATGAATTGTATTTATTTTGCAAAATAATCGGAAAAAGATTTAGCATAGTGGACGTTGGGCGTATGCATGTCATTGGGTTAGTCGCAATATAAGTTATTTCAATAAAATTGGCCATATCACGAAAGAAACCTCATAGAAGAATCTAGATTCTCCAACAATGCTAATAACGTCATATCAGAAACCCGAACATATCTGAATGTCGTTGTCTTATGCAATAAAAAAATCGAGATAAGTTCCGCTAAGATTGACTGATTTAATCCTTTCCTCTAAAAAGAGATTTCGAACATTATCTATTAACTAATCTCCTATCCCATTACCGGGCGAACACCTACCAAATTAGTCGGAATTCATAATCGCTGAGAAGCAAAGTTTTACCAAACATTTGGCTTAAATATCTTTGTCCAACATCCCGACTATATGTGTTATCTAGCGTCCGCGTTAGCGAAACTTACGCCGGAGACAGGGTAGTCCTCGACCGACGATCACTCCATCAGCACAACACCTCTGGCTCTTGATTGAAAAAAGTTTGCATCGACAGCAGCCTCTATCTCGTGGATTGTAAGGACGTCCGCAACAGTCTATGTAAAAGTTATAGAATTTTTACTTAAACATTCGCAAAAATCAGTTCGATGCACGGTCTCCGGAAAAGCCATATGTGTTGTACGAATATTAATCTAAATGAGTCAGATTTGTATGTTTGAAAAAGATTATTCCGGTAGTATCCCTTGATGTTTATACTTACTCAAAAAACACGAGTGCGTTATGTTGACAACTCGTTGGGTAGAACAACATTTCTGCGTACTCTTCGTGAATATTTTGCAATAGCAACAGCCTTGAGTTCGAGGATTGTATGGCTTTGTGCAACACCCTGAAACAATTTGAGCATACGAGTATGATGATATACGGAGAAATCGCAGTAGCTACAGCGCACTAGTTAACAAATGAAAAATAATAGATTTAGCGATGCACGTTATGGAAGAGTAAAAAAAATAAAAAGGTGGATTAGTCTGCCATAGGAAAGGCAGTTTATGCAATTGTAACCCATAATTAAAATGTATTGCTATTCGTATGCCGTCGAGATTAATCGATTAATAATTAGTAAGGTTCAGCAAAAATACTGGGATTTACCCTATTTATCATACTTGTAAATACACAGTGGAAGAAACCACCGAGTCTGGACAACCCGGCCGCCATAATCCCATCAAATAATGGCCATTCATGAGCCCAAAATAATCGCTTCGCAATATACTCGGAGGCCACGCAGGAGACGCAGAACTAATACCCAACAGTCACGGAGCCCATTGGTAACTAAGCGAGAAGCCACATCGCGCTAGCATTAGAAATTACGTATAGCCCCATTATATGTGTATAATAACAGATTATGCACAATTAAAGTAACGAAAATAACCAGCCAAGGCACACGCCTACAAGATTATTATTATCAGTTTATTCGCGGTGCCTTTATGACTAACTAGTTATCTGTGACACCCGTAACAATGGTGATATTGTGTAAAACACGTTATATGAATAATGAATAGCTATAAGCAAGAAATTACCTTTAATATGGGAACCAGAGTAAGAATATAAACTAACCAGGGAGCATAAATAATAATCAAACTATATTAACTGAAAAAAATAACCATAAAAATCAATAGCGCAATATTAAAACTCACACAATACAATATAACCAGCACAAAAATTGCTATCGTTCAATGGTCACCTAAACCAATCGCCACATCTTAGACGCATAACCGATACTAGACAGATACACAAGAGCCCCATGTATACACAAATATAAACACGGTCTCACGTGATCTCGGTGGTCCCTGGTCGCAATTCATTTTGAGGACCTGCGCCAATTCTTTAGCTGTGGAAAAATATTCACCGATTTTTATTACCGACGCACACATATCAAACATACGCGAGAGTTATCTGCAATATATAAAAGTGTATGGGTATAGCTGGACCGGTCTATAACGTGATATAAAAAGCAAAGCACGTTATTATAAGAAGAGAGTTAACATTCCATTTTTTGTTTGTTACGATAGTTTTCCTAAAGGTAAACTATCAGTTACATATTAACTACCTAGCTAAATGGCGGTTAATAGATGTCACATCTTATAAATCTCACTCCTTACCTCAAATATACTTTGCTCCATGAGGTTTTAGTTAAAAATTATACGATAAGATGAATACGGGCAGAGTTATTGTGACATATTAATTTCTACGGTTACATAACTACCTCTGTTTTTCTCGCATCGTTTGATGAATACATTATCACACGGGAAGACAGCTTGTATCAGATTGTAAATGTCGCGGTCGTATTGGTAGAGCCTGGAACGTGTACTTATGGGGCCGTGGATGCCGTTAGACGGAGACCTGTGTTCGTTGGCGTTAAAGTAACTCTGGACTGCTTCAGCCTATAATATGTCGCATGTGGTAGGAATTTCAGTTTGTGATGGGCGTTAGGAGGCGCTAGAATGATAACCAAGTTGTTCAATCTGCCATCATCTGTGCTATGCAAAGTTAATTTATGTATAATAGCCTACGGATGAGACAACAGATCAGACTGATTTGGGATAAAGCAAACGCAGCAGTAGAAATAATTATGGGCAGAGAGTTGACCTTTCTTCACCATTATCTATATAAGATACACGATCTGCATATGCAAATATGCAGATTGTGTCAGCAGACTAGCCAAAAAGCATCTAAAGCGCTGACACGGGGAAGGAACAACCCTCGCCCAGCTATCCAACATCTAAATACAGATAAAACTTCTTCATGGCTTTCTCAATTTCAGTTCCATCCATAGAACCACTCCATGATCTTTGCGGTTAGGTTAAATTCGGCAGCGTAACAGTCAGAATAACAATCATTCAACTAAGGTTATTAATAGATGTACTACACGCAGATATACAACACACCGATTTACTTAATTTTTAATACAATTATATTGGTAATAATAATAGCAGAATGTGGATAGAATGGAGGACTTTACGTTTTAATTTGTTACAACAGTAAACTTACAAACAATTCGCGACTTGTGCTCATCGCGTATGTCCCGTTCCATTTCCCCGTACGTTTATGTGATGCGTAAAGACGGACGAGTTTGTCTTCCCATCCGGGAATCGCGAAGATGGCGCCGAGCAAGTGGACACCGTGAGCGAATTCGTGCAAGCCGATATCTTCCCTCGGATACCGGTCCCTATCATGCGTATAACGTGCGTCATTGCGCGTCAACTCGGTTGAGTTGACACAATCCAATTAATATAATATGTTAATAAAGCACTCCTAAAAATTTTTCATTATTTTCTTTGTTCGTGCATTATATAGAAACTACTTTTCCGCAATATAGCTAAAATGCATGGATGGATGACAGAGACAGAAAAAAACTTGGACATTAAGTAATGCCCTCAACAGCTAGAAGCGGGGAGGTAAAAAAAGATGTTTTGTGTTAGTACCAATTCGTCAGTTGTTCAACGGGCAGTCGCACCTCTACTCGTATCCGCATCGAGATAAATTTTATATATAGTTCGGAAGACGAACATCTTGTCTCTGCATCAACGTCATGCGTTGGTGGGTGTCGTCCGTCACTTACTATAATACCTCTTATAGCAGAGAAAGTTTTCTTCTCCGGCTGTCGATACAGGATAAGCCACGGTCCCTCCTAGCCCACGTGCTCGCCTGTTCCACCAAGCCTTCGGAGCTGAATTGAATGGTGTATTTAGTTGTAACGGCAAACAGAGCAAATTTTTGAGCGTTTCACTCTAACTGATATATAAACTTGAAATGATTTAATTTTCCACTGTTATTCTACCTTAACTACGTCAAAGGTAACGCATTGTTTCAGATCTACTAAATAAATGGTAGTTAATTCGAGTGGTACCTCGACATCATCTGATGAAATCTTTATTAGATTCATAAAAAAACTAGCTATTAAAAAGGAATTTTTCTCATTTGTCAAGCAAGAAAACCTTGATGATTCCAGATAGCAACGTACGCGGAAGAAAATTATTCCTTCCTGCAAATTCGAACCTGAAACCTCTGCATAACAAGCCTGGCTCCTAATGTATATACCACTGGCGCTGAACTAATACTCTGTTCTGGAGAATAAAAACGAACAATAGGAGGATTCAACGTGGATTTTGTTTTTTCTTTGTAAACCCAAGCCGTAACCAGTGTCGGTGTGACGAACTAACTTAGCCATGAGTGCTCCGGTATATCAGTTGTCTCTTCACGAGCTCCAATGACGGCGACGCGGCCAAATCGGGAATAGAACGATTGACGCACTGCCGAGTGGCCGGCAAGAAGAAATCTCAGTACGTAACAAGCTCGCTGGAGAGCTGCAGGCAACGCATTCTGGGAGCCTGTGGCGTATTGTGAACATTATGACATTTACTTATAAATAAAAATGCTTCCATATAATTATGTGCTTAATTTAAATTTGACACGGAAAAGTAGAACACTTCATAGCATACACACATACAAACATACTAATCGAGTGAATAGTCCGACATACACAACAAAACTTTAGGTTTCTGTTTTGGGGCGCACTTAGACTCTTCACATGCCAACTTTGTCATCTCCAGAGCTCCACATCCCACAAATTCACATCAACCACAATTCCACACTCGCATTAAACAATGAAATTTAGCACTAATTCCTACCTAATACGGGTATGCCATATGCTTCTGTGTACTGTTGATAAAACTGTCCCAATCCGTTTGGTGCCATGTTGCTGGCTGACCGTAATGACGGTGGTACAGAACGGATTCTGGCGCACGAATGAGTCATAGTCGCTACTCCGGGTCTTCTCTTCGCGTTCTGGGCCGCCAGATTGACTAAAATGTTTCGGATATATGAAAATAACTCGGAGTCAAACTGGTCGACGAGTGCGTGGACCAATCATTTAATGGATCGCATGTCGCTTCTTAAGCATTGAGTATTTTCAAAGAAAAATGCTGCATTGAAAATAGCAATCATAAATTGTTGGTTACTATTAGGTCATGGCTTTCTCTCGTAAACTAAACATTATTCTATGGGGATGTATATTTTTTACTCCATTATCGAATATAAATCGATAGTTTACACAGTGACAGTGACCAGTAGGCGTCGGCGTAGCATATTGTATGTCCAATATTAATTAGATAGAAATTTTTAACAGCCACTGTGCATTTCTTGCGGGTGTATTATTCATGATCATGTACAACAAATAAAAATTACACCTGCTGACCGCTTTTGTGTTCGTCTGCGCCAGTGGTATAGTGGTTAAACGCGCGGCCTTTCATGCGAGAGGTTGCGAGTTCAGGGATTTTTTCCAGCGCCTCCCACGATAGGAAAAGAGCAAGATTTCCGTGCTTTAATATTGAGAAAGATATGTTGAATAATGGTTTAAACAGAAGATAAACATATCTTCGACATATAACAGGGCAATTTTGCTCGTGCGACTGACATTTAATTAATAAGTAGCACCAAAACCTCGCCTTTACCTTTCGGTATTTTTTCCTTTTAATTGTGAAAAGTATTTGGAACACTCAATGGAGAGCCAATCACATCCCTGTATGTCCTAATAATTCTGTATATATGTATTTATTCAAAGTTACTAACCGAATTGCCAAACTACGTATGAATAGCAGGCAATAGGAGGGACCTGTCATTTACATTTTTTATAATGTCAATATAATTTAACATAAATTTTGGTCGGAACCAGGATTCGATCGGACAGTCTTGAGATTAAAGCAATGGTCAAGTCAAAACTTAATGTAAAACCACTACATTGAATGTTCGCTAATATCCATTTGAACACTAAATGCAATGTTAGTTTATAGAAGTGACGTATGGCAATAGGCCGTTTTCCTCACCTTGTGAATTTTGCAATATGGGCGGAATGACTAAATAGTAGTCACTGATGCGAAGTGCAGCCTCTCTTTCAATGAGGTCCTCTGAAGTCAGTAATAAAGTTATATTTCAAGGAAATGAAATTTATTTGTTTAAAGTGTACTTAGTAGCAGAGCTGTCGAACATACTTTACATGAAACAATAGCCTAATGGTTTAAGACTGCAATGTAATTACCTAAATTATATGGAATGAACACCTAACAGTATACAGGTATACAGATGAATGTTAGATACAATTATGTACACTTACAGTGAGCATGAAATAAAAAACAATGTTGAAATAATACAGTGGAAAGTTGAACAAATATCGAAGAAAGTAAATCATATGCAGGCAAAGTCGCCATTAATATGAAAAATTACTTATAGTACGTTTAAGTGCTGTATCAGAGAAATAAAAATAATCATTATAGCAATATAACAAATAGAAAATCACGGTACACGTTTGACCAAAGCAATGTTGCTACGGTGACAATTGGAAAAGCTATATGATCTAAGAGTCGACGCCAACAATGCCTCGAAACATCGGCCAAACATTGCGAAAAAAAGTGCGAGTTTCGCAAAGATCATCCATCCAGTGACGAGGTAACAATAATCTTACTCGACTTACATAGGCTGAAACTTGATTATTGATTTCCTAAGTCCCACTGCTCGCTAGCTATAGACCTTTCGCGTGTCAATTTTTTGCTGTGCTATAAGATAAAATGAATTTCCTGGCACTCTTCGTTACTTCTTCCTCTACAGTTTTGTTATCATAATCATGGTAAAACTGCTGATTCTTTCTTTCAGCTACCTTCACCAAAATGTTCTACACACAGAAGACGCTTGCTAGTAACCGGTATATTAATCATTAGAAGATATAAAGGCCTATCTATACCTGGTGGAAGTAACGCGTGAACGGCCAATGCCAGGCTGGTGGACAGTACGAGCCATACACGAAGCATCATACCTGATAACAAAATTGTATAAATTACTAGAAAAACATAATGGATGGGAAGAAATCTAAGTGACATATTAAGTGTATTATTAAATGCATTCGATAATGCAACATTTACGCAATTTTGGGGAGCGAATACCGTGCCAAGATTTTGTAATTCATCTCCCGTCATGTAAATTAGGACCACCACGTTTTTCGTGAAATTATTTTACAAGGCGGAGTTTTTCTCTATGAAGCATCAAGAGAAAGGGTTGACTTAACGCGACCCAAGGAATAGTTTTCAGGTGCGCATGCTTTTTGTTTTTGGCCACTTTTTCAAATATGTGTTCATCTAGGTATTTGCTCACTTGTTCGGCCGCTCGAAAACATAAAAATGAGAGAAAATATTCGGGCTGCGGGTCATGAGCCACACTCGTGCTATTTTTGCATTTGAATATGACTTTAAATAATACGTAAACTAGGTTCTCATTGGAAAAACTGTCACGGTCGTTCTCTGCATCGATTTCAAGTTGGCCCTAAATGACAAAAGCTCAAATTAGTTTCATAGTATGTCATTGCTACGCAGGTGTGTATTTTAAATACACGTACACGTGTGTATTATTGTAAATAAGCGTAAGCATATGTATGCACTTTCGGAGACAATTTTTCAATACCAACTTGTTATTTTTTATTTTCGGTTGAAGATCTTAGTGTCGATGATAAACACTCTGTCAATAAGTATAAACGAAATATTAACACTCGGTCAGTCAGTGATAATCATAAACTCATAAACGGCTATCGGCTGCTGCTGTGCTGTATATTCCAGATAAATACATTTCACAAGTTCTATAGCTGGAATGAATATATATATATATATATATATATATATATATAGTGACTGAATGCGCGATATATACGACTAGTACCTTACCGACTTGATGACGCTTGACTATCATACGGGGATGTACAAATTATTTGTGAAAGAGTCCACCTTTGCATATATATTTTGATTATTCAAGCGTCTCCCTACCGGCGTAATGCGCGATGACGTGAAGTAAAATCGTGGCCCATAGGCCGTATCGCATACAAAATTCAAATTAAATTTAGTATACAGGATACACGCCACACGCCTACGTCGCTACTCCCACAGTGAAAACATCACGCTCTCTCGTAGCGTGCATCGCGAAACGCCGTGGGCTTATAACTTTGTAATAATTCTTCCTAACTGAATTCATACGATGAGATCTATGGGCGTGATAACGTAACGTCTAGCCATATATGCTGACGACCGTAAATAGCAACAAACTCCGGCACAACGCCCCGTACAGGTACGGACATATCTATTTTTGCCTAATATTGTCATCAATTTTATGTCCATAAATCATTTTGTATATATAACAGGGCGATGCGCAAATATTTTCTTGAACGGCGGTCTTGTCACTTATTCTCGTCACGTGACATTATCCACGAATTTCATTATTTAATGCCCCGTCCTTTTTACCACTCAACGTCTACATGTCGATCAAAATATATTTTATACTCACTCTAATGTCCAGAAATTCCACGATCCTCTTAATTCAAAGAAGTCTTCAGGCACTCACTCTTGTTGTCCCTATATCTATGCGCGTCCACTTTGGTGAACGCACTGTCACCTATAACTCTGCTCGACTATCCAACTCTCTCCCCCTTGACATCAAAGAATCTCGCATGATCAATATTTTAAATCAAAAGTCAACCCTCTGCTCTTCACTCGTGTTAAGGCATAGCTTCAACATTCCACAGCAATAGTTTGTTTTGCATACCCATCGACTCTTACAAATTCCGAAAATTATATCTTTCGGCATTAAGTATGCTAATATAGGAGCGGCGTTTGACTTAACTTCAACGGCAATGCAAAATGGTCGCTGTGACTAGATAAAAGCCTTATATTTGCATGCTTCATATTCCGTGGCTATTACAACTTTATACAAATAATTCAGTTCAGTCGACGAGCAGCCTTGCTGGACGTTTTCTTCACAAGGTTTCTTCAGTAAGAATTAATGAATAAGCAAGCAATAAGGGTCGGAATTTAGAGCCTGTGGATCCAGTCGATATTACGAGGTTATCGAAGAAAGTAAGTCCGATCGATGGCTCGCAACGCTGCACGTATTCTCACCAAATTTCACGCGTAAGGAATCATAAAGAAACGAGAAATTGCGACTCAAAGTGCAAACATTTGACTGGGGCTGCATCCTGGTTTAGCTTGTTATTATGGCTTATAAGCAATTCAGACATAAGAAGACACTCTACGTAGTATATTAAGACTATAAAATATTCAAAATAAACGTAAAAAAATAAGTTTATGCAATTTCTAAAATCAAGTAAAATTATTATAGTGAATAAATAAAAATGCCCCCATAATCGTAGTCGAACTCAAGCGTCGGGCGTAACGGCCAAACGCTCTACCGTCTGAGCTACGGGCTCACGTTCTACCTCTGCATATATATGCTAATATAGGAACGGTGTTAGACTTGACTTCAACGGCAATGCAAAATGGCCGCAGTGATTAGATAAAAGCCCTATATTTGCATGCTTGATAATCCGTGGTCATTACCATGTTATGCAATTAATTTAGTTCAGTCGACGAGCAGCCTTGCTGAACGTTTTGTGACCAAGTTTCTTCAGTAAGAATTCGTGAATAAGCGAGCAATAAGGATCGGAATTTGGAGCCTGTGGATCCAGTGGCTGTTATCGAGATACCGATTCGTAAGTAGTGCAAAAATCATTCCCCATTCCATTGTCTATTCGCAGATGTGTTCCTCTAATACGAAAAGTAAATAAGTAACATCTTATTATGATTAGCGCAAGCTTTTGTATACAAGTATATTTCATTAGGTGCAAGAAAATTAGCTCTGAGACCGCTATTTCTGATTAGCAAAAGTTACACTCGTATCTTTCGTGAAACGCGGTTATCAAGAAACGTAAGCTGGAGACTGGTGGTATCACGGTATGTCACTTTATTGCCCATTTTTCAAAGAAATGAGAGGACAATTCGACGCGATCTCTTCACAGAGGGTCTTTACTTTCCTGCAAAGACGAATGACATTCATTAAAAAAACTATAGCTCCTACATACATCTCTATATAGCCTGTATAGCCTGTATAACCATCGGATATTTTGTAATCTGTATACACATTAATGTTAGTTTGTACACAGGACGATCTGTATGTATTTACACGCCCTTATTTCCCTATATAGCTATAGCGAAATAATCTTAAACGTATATAAAGATTATCAACATACATCTGTACTTCCGTATAGTCTATACATCTTGACGACGGAATTCTTGTGATTCTCGCCTTTTATCCATCTTTTACTGACTTCATATTGTACTAATGAATTATTTCTATTCACCAACTATGACGGTAACAATATTTTCGCCGTTTCTGAAGGCAATCTTGAAGCTCGATGTTGTCTCGGTCAAAATTTCAAATATTTAACTAATAGAAGAACCAATTGTCGCGAGATCAGAAACACTTCCTTAGTGTATGATTGGAAAGGATTGCGGCTATAAGGCATCTCAATTCTACGCAGAAGACAAAACATTTTGGTCTAGCGGTCAAATTTTTTAGCGGGTGCAGTGACTATGCAGGAGTTCGGTTATGATATTATAAATATTAAACTGATCATTCTCGGAGGTACCTGCGTTCTTGTGCACGCACTCTCGTTCGTCACACCACTACAATGTACAAACGAATTACCAAAACACGTAGCTCTAAACTCTCGTTTTCTTACTCTCTTAGCAGATAATTAACATTACACGGAATGCATCTGCTGCCTTTGACAAAAATCGACTACTTGTAGCGGAATGTAGTTGGTAAGAGAATTGTGATTTGCTGACATGAGGACACTAAGGACACTGCCAGAGAAATACAGGGATTATTTAGAGACAAAAAAACTTTTAAAAATTACTCAAATTGGAAACGTATTCACTTTGACCGATAACTGCATATCTTAACGCTATATTATTGCGTCTATACGGCAACAGAAGAATACACGGAGATATATTCTAGTTATGTTATTGAGACTTCAAATATTAATTTGTGTCCATGTAGCTTTTTTGAAAAAGACTCGATACGCCATGGGGCAGGAGATATCGCTTTTGACACAAATTATTTTCTCTATTTCAATAACTCAATTTTCCTTATTATTTCATAGTTCACAATGTAGTTCAGGCTAACTGAATCTGTAGTTCATCACTCCAAAGAAATCTTATTCAACAAAACAGAAAATTACAATTCGTCATTGTTTAAACAGATAAAAAGCGAACCTTATTACGTCCACAGGGTGTTCCAGGCAAAGGCAAAAATGTATCTTCTGTGAAGTTCGTTCTGTCTCCAGGACGAACCTGATAACGGCATCTGAGTCCTTTTTTGCAGATATTGCCCTGATTTTCACAGACACGTTGTAAAACGTTAGATTATAAAAGCAATGTCAGCTGTAATACGTTTAATTGGAATATATGTGTCTAATTCAAGAGACAGAGGTCCATACCTTAAAGTAGTTAGTCCATATGAAATATGCTGCCGTCTATCTCAGAATGTAGTTTCTGACTATTGAACTAACACGGCCAGCCACATTGCTATGTACATCATGAATCAGATAGACATTAATTATCATTGGAAAAGCCATCTCCTGATGTAACACCCGCCTGAATGATATATGATAATGAAATGATTTTCCTATTGAAATATACAGTGCGAGTCAAAAAAAATGTCCCCCTATTCAATTGCCCTGGGGGACGCCCATCATGTCAAATATTAATATAATATATATATCTTTGGAAAGGTACATCTCTCCTCTTTCCAACGAGTGGTCAAACATCGAAATCCATAAATTCCTGACCAAGATATCGCGCATTTACCGGGGTCACCCAAAGTGCCAATCTGACCAAGTTTGTCTATTGCTGTTCATCGAGAAAAATTCTGAGCCAATGCTCCTGCAGCTCAGCTTACCTGGTGTGCCACATTGTAGCATTCAATTATTTTTTGAGTAGCTTTGAGAATGGTCGGTGTTCAGTTAATTATAATGGGCGTCCCCCAGGGTAATTAAAAAGGGGGACATTTTTTTGACTTGCACTGTATGGTATGTCGCTGAAATCTAGAGGAGGATGATTTCCCACAAATAACTTAATACAAAAAAGCATTAAACATGTCACATGCACCTACCCAAAAATCTCATCCCTGCCACAATTTCTCGCATACCCAGCAACAGAATCACTAATGCATGCTTTCATTACATCCTAGTTGGCCTTGTGTGACAAATTTCATATGAATTTAGCCTTACAAACAGGCTACAACAAGTACCAAAACACCTAAACTCATCTTCAAACTTAAAAAAATCACTCCAATACTAAAACACCACTGACTACTCATCGCCAAAAGATAACAATTCAAAGTACTACTCCTAACACACAAAGCAGTATACTGTGATACTCCACAAAAATATATAAAAGATATAACACAAATGAAACATGCAAGAAATACAGGCCAATCACAAACAATAACAATATCCCAGCAGAATAAACTTGACAGAAAACAGCATTTTTTTAACCCTTAGCACTATGTTGTCTCATAATAATATTGGAATAGTAATCTATTAGTTTATTAATTTATTATTAATTTATCTAATAGTAATCTATTAGTTTATTAATCTATTAGTCTATTAATTTTTTAGATCTCAGTGCAGCATTCGACCTTATTGATCACAGAATTCTTATTAATAGACTACGGAAAAGGTTTAAAATTGTAGGATCGGCCCTTGAATGGATTAACGATTATATTTCTCAGAGATCTTTTCGCGTCAATGCTTTAGACAATACCTCTAAATCATTTCAATTGTCATATGGTGTCCCCAGGGCAGTGTCTTAGGACCACTACTATTTACGGCATACACCACTCCCCTGAGTGACATCATAGAGAAACATGGTCTGCACTACGTGTTCTATGCTGACGATACCCAACTGTGGATACCAGTCGACACACCAAAAATCCTGTAGAGCACCAACATACCCTCCACTGTATTTCATCTTGCCTTGACCAACTCTATGATTTGATAACAATAAATAAACAAAAATTAACTCCACAAAAACTGAATTAATGCTCATATGATATCCTTTTGGCAATCAGACCACACCGGATATCTCCATCACTCTCAAAAATGTTCATATCATCCCTACTTCCTCGGTTAGAAATTTGGGCATCATTCTTCATACCCAACTTGGTTTTCAACAACAAATTTCTAAAACAATACAGCTCTCCCATATTCAACTCCGAAATATTTGATCAATCTCCCACGCTTTTATCACTAGTAAACTGGACAATAGTAATTCCCTTTACATCAATTTGTCAAAAAGTCAGATTAATAGACTACAAAAATTACAGAAACTGCTGTGCTCGTCTCCTTTCTAGAACAGCGTGGAGAGAACGCGTCAAACCTTTTTAAAGGTGCCTACACTGGCTGCCTGTGCAACAGCGCATTTTTTTTAAAGTTCTGCTCGTGGAATTCAAATGTCTGAACAATACTGCCCCATCATATCTCACGTCCTTAATATCGGTCCGAAACACTGGGAGATCAACACGACAGAGTCAACCAGTCACTCTTAACACTCCTCATTCTCAATGGGTTAATTTTGGTGACCGAGCCCTTGCAGTCCCTTCACCCATGCTTTTTAATTCTCTTCCATCACACATAAGACAATGTAGAGCTAAATACCTTTAAATCCAAACTTAAAACTTTTCTTTTTTCTACTGCCTTTTGCTAAGTTAACAGTGGGTAATTTTACAGTGCAATACTATGTAATTTTCTTATATTTTGTGTTTTTCGTGTGATATTTAACATAGTTTTACAGCATTTTTATATGTCTGACACTTCAAATATGCGATCTGTGCTGTGATATTTTAGTTATATTTTCTCTATATGTGATCCTACTGTATATGCCTATTTTACTTCCGATTTATTCAAGGTATACCTAGTTCGATTTTCAACCATATTCTTCGTTTCTAGTTAATCATAGTTACTATAAATTTGTAGTGTCTTTGATAGCCATGTGTTAAAAGGACACTATAAATCAATAAAATTTTATTTCTTTTCGATGTCCTGTCGTTATTTCTCCTGATAACAATGTCCTGTAGTCATTTCTACTGATAACAATGTCCTGTAGTCATTTCTACTGATAACAATGTCCTGTAGTTGATTCTTACATGATCGTCTATACGCAGAAAATCAAAATAATTTTTTTTTTGTCTCACTGAATTGTCGAAAATGACAGGCATGATCTTGATTGAAATTTAAAGGAGCATTAATGTTACTATTTTAACCAGAAAGTGTATTTTAAAATGTACTGGAGGCACAACTTTCGTCATCAAATGGGAGGTAGGGGCAATAAGCCACTGTTTTAGCAGCAACATCCATTAGTGATGTCTTGACATTTGAATAGTTAACAGTTATGTCCCGTAAGTAATTTTTTTACCAGAGAAATACCTGTATTGATTGAGGTTATCCATCACGGTGTTTCCCTCACCCCTTATAACCGAGACTAATCCATAGGTACGCTAATCCTTAGCTAAGCTAATCCGTAGGTATGCTAATCGGTAGCTAAGCTAATCTGTAGCTAATCTAATCCGTAGCTAATCTAATCCGTAGCTAATCTAATCCGTAGCTAATTTAATCCGTAGCTAATCTAATCCGTAGCTAATCTAATCCGTAGCTAATCTAATCCGTAGCTAATCTAATCCGTAGCTAAGTTCCTTGCACTTAGTTAGGCAGCGTTATGGATATAAAATGTCAATAGCAAATTTTAGTGTCATCAATGGTACAGGTATTATTTACAACTTAGTGACAACTTACTAGTACTAAAACAAATGGGAAGGATTACGTTTTGGGGGAGCCGTCTTATTATCAGGGTCGTCTTACATTCGGGCGAATACGACAATTATAGACAATACAACTATCATTGATAAAGACAAAAATCTCGCCCATTATTGCTGGTCAACTTTAACTGGCCTTAAATCGTTGCAACTAAAATAAAATAAAAAAAAAAACTCCAACCATCCTATCAGTTCTATGTGCTAACAGATTGGAGAAAGGTGACAGAAAGCTATAAAAAGGTGATACACCGAACTCTGCCGGCATGCACGCATCACTGTACCATGTATAGTGTAGAGTCGATAAAAACTGCGAGTGACGAGTTCAAATGGCTAAAAAAGCGCGACAAATGCGGTCACAATATTAACTGTCAAAATGTCTAGTAGTGGAGAAGACTCGTCTTAAAAAAATATTGTCGCGTGTCCTGCTTACACAAACGTCATACAGACGAAACACACGGATACAAGCAAGCATATATTAAATACATTAATAATAATAAATAGGTTATTTAACCCTTAAAGCGCCGTATTAATTTTTACTATAAAGTCCCCTATTGCCGGCATACATATTTCATATATTTTTGTATTATCAATATATTTCGTAAACTATTAGAGATAGCACAATAAACCCTATATGTATTTTGATCAGA
>WURV02148522.1:0-17826 GCA_011762755.2 Epimenia babai | reverse complement strand
TCGTACAAAACTTGTTAACTTTGGGGATTATGCTCTCTACGCTGCTGCACCCCGCCTCTTCAATGCACTCCCAGCCTACATTTGACAATCTATAACTGTCAGCCGATTTAAAAGCGATCTCAATACACATTTATTTAGCATCGCTTTCACTAAACAATTCTTGATTAATTTACCGTTAATCAACACTTTCAGAGATGCCTGTTTCTTTTTTTCACTAATGCGTTATAGTGATGGCAACTTTGCCTGCAGAGGATTCCCTTTTTTCGATATTTGTTCTACTTTCCACTGTATTATTTCAACATTGTTATCTATTTCATGCTCACTGTAAATGTACATAATAGCATCTAACATTGATCTGCATTACCTGTATACTGTTAGGTATAATTTAGGTAATTACATTATAGTCTTAGAGCGTCAGGCTATTGTTTCATGTAAAGTGTGTTTGACGGCTCTGCTAATGAGTACACTTTGAACAAATAAATTTCATTTGATGCACTGAAAGAATAATAATGGGGGTTAGCTCTCAGCTGGTATAGCGTTGCTTTAGGTATATGACTAAACTTGTATTTAGCGAACTCTGCAAGCGTATTTCAATCACGGCAGGTAAATGTCACTTTGTAATTTGTACTCACCGATTTAACCGACTCGTTGAGCAACATCAGCGGCGTCTGGGGAGTCGTATTCGGGTCGAGCCACTGCCCGTAGAGCTCGAGTAAAAACTGGAGACACGAGTGGATATCTACGTTATTCATCGCAGCCGGAACTCGACCCCGGAAGTCGGGGGTGAGAAGATGACGCTGAGGAACGGCGTCGGTGTCGGGACTGTCCACGGAGTCGGTCGTGTCGGACATTGCTGGACTCTGGTCCAACATGCCGGTAAGTGCCCACACCGTGTTCACTGAGATCTGGTGGAACACATTCCGGTAACATAGCGCCCATGTGCTGAACCCCGTTTATGAGTTAATGCAACATATATATATAGCCCAAGGCGTTATACAAAATAATATCAAACACCATTTACAAACGCTCCATAGAAATGAATGGACAGCATGACTAGGTTGTTGTCAAGCACATTTAGCCATGCTTTCTCCATGCATACAACAGACTAAAGCTATTTTCAAACTAAAACGCAGTGACATTAAAGGGGTAACAGGTATCCTAACAGGTCGCTGCAACCTGAACCCTGAACCAGCATTCAAATACAATGAAAATATCAATCACAACAATTTGCCCAAAGTGCATGCTGGAGGATGAAACCCCAATCCATTATATAGGTTCATGTCCAGTATATCAACAAGCAAGACACTCCACCCTTCCTGCTTCTGTTAAAAACTATAACGACATCCAACATACGCCAATCGCTTCAATGGTAAAATTATCCTCAACAAAACAGGAAGACTTAAAGAAATTCACAACCACAACAACTAACAATTAATTCTCCCTTTGCAAATTACCGTAGTCTTGTTCGTGAGAATTGGCCTATTGATACATACATGTGTACGTGCGTGTGTGCGTGCGTTCTTACACACACGCACGCACACACACACACATACATACATAGTGCAAAATATGAGGGTAGGCTGAAAAGTTGATAGGCCGACCATGATGCTTTTTCCGAATAAGATTGCTTGGTGGTTATTTTTCAACATAGTTCCCCCACACGCCCTACACATTTAGTCCAATGATGTTGCAGCGCTTGGATACTGTGGAATAGAAGCCTACATTTTCATCACTGACAAACTGCTCGACAGACACTTATGATGTCATTATTGGTTCTGTATCGTTTGCCAGCCAAATGTGGATAGTGCAGGGGCACTATCCCCTAATGTATAACCATATCGGCATGAACGTCCCTTGGAGCTAAGCCATTCATAGCCAGATACCTATTATTGCCACGGTGCCAAATTTTGTCCACTTTGGTCTGTAGCAGCAGTCCATATGAGATAACACTGCACAAATGATTAAGAAATAATAACTGAGCAATCTGCAAACAACTGTGCACTTAATTACCACAATGACTCGCCTTGCTATATGAAACGTTTCATCTGTCTAACTTGGGTCATTCTTGATGAGCCTATGAACTTTTCAGCCTACCCTCAAGTTTGAATGCATTAACTAATTTGTTCTACCGATCACCCACCTGTCCCCAGGTGTAGTCATCTGTCTCGAAGTTTCTCTCAAGATTCTCCTCAAAAAGGTATTTGAGTCCTTGATGGGTAGAACACATCTGTTGTTCCAGCCGACCCTTTTTACTGTTCAACAAAAAAATCGCCTATTCATTGAGAGATGAGTGCCACAAGTAAAATCCATAATCTAATGGTTTGGAGACAGAATTGGATCTCATTGGGTGAACCTATATCTGGTTGAACGCTACTTATAAACTATACTTACACTATACTGATAAACCGGTCGCATGGTGGTTATATTATTAGAATAAAAAAATTAGAAGACCCTAGTCCAATCCCTATATAACTTGTCGTATGTTCTCAGTACAAAGCACCTTAAACCCCATATATAGGCATTGCATTGTAGTTATCTGAGAGCTTCTAGCCAATCCCTAGTCCAATCAGTATATAACATGTAGTATTTTTTCAGTACAAAGTGCCTCAAAGCCCATGTGCCCATAGTTAGGCATTGCATTGTAGTTATCTAAGAGCTCGTTACCTCTGACAGTGCTGTATTTAGAATGATTTCGGGATTTTTTCTATGGCTTATCTATCTGCAATCTCGTAATTTCATCGTAAATAATCACCAATTTTCAAAGGTTTACGATGTGTGACAAATGTGGGTTGTATGTTGGACAGCCATTGTGTAGTTAGTTAAATGGTAGGAGCACTGGTCTTGTGACTGACAGGTCGCGGGTTCGAATTCAGTGACAGGTTGAATTTTTTGCGACGATCCTTAACAAGTCATTTATCCCGGATAGCTGGAGCAAACCCGTTTTGGGTAGACGTTTGATATCACCTGAGACGGATGATACACAAGTGTCAAAGGTTATGTATCTGGGCTGAATAACAACCATAAATGGTGTAATTGACCTTTATTTCTAACCAATAGTGTACATTATTCTAGAGTCTGACCATATCATAAAGGCATCTTATTGTCAATATTATTGCTATGCTTTGCAGACTGCTCTTGTTTTTTTAGAAGAGTAGGGAGAATAGACTGTCTCGTTTGTTGGTGTATTAGACAGTAGCCAATATCGTGAACATGAATTTCGGGGCTTACATGTTGTTGAGAAGTGCGTGGATTTCCTTTTCGACCAAACTTCTGACGAAACCGAGTTTCTTGCCGCATCTCGTCTGCAGAAAGATGAGGGGTTTATCGCGCGGTTGTCGATCGAAGAAGCTGTTGTTTGGGTTCCCGGCCTGAGGCGTGAGGGTCGACTGAATGAGGAGGGAGCTGATGGCTCTCACTGCCAGCACGAGTGTCTGGTTACGTTCCAGATCCTCTTCCGGAGTGAGCGGGATATCGGGGTTCATCGTTCCGGAGTTTAACACGCCCAACAAGCCCATCCAAGTCTCTTCAAACTGCTGTCTGCTGGTCCAGCCTGGTTTGGAATGAACGGGTTGTGAGAACGGGTAAATGCGGGTAATATCGTGTTGAATTAACCTGATGCATTGATGCGAAAAGTAAGCCCATGAAACATCGATGCAGCTTGAAAGTACCTAGATCACTGATATGAATGAAAAATAGCTATTAACATTATTGATGTTTTTCCAAAAAGCATCCACTGATACCATTTAGTTTTATGATTTTAGTCTTACTATTTTTAGGCTATTATATCTTCTAGGTGGAACAGATTAATTGTAAATTTCACTGTGTTTCATGTGAATTATGCTACTTTTTACTCGTTACATACCTTTATATCTTCCTATTTATTTGTGTGTATGCCATGTTGTATTACCATTGTACAGTGTCGGTGATAACTAGTCAGTTGAAGAAGCACTATAAATACAATAATATTAATGGAATGTAACTAGAACAATGATGTAACTAGTACATACTTAAAAATTCATGCAGCTAAATCGTCCATAAATATGGATGTAGCTGCAATGTACCTAAATCAGTGATGTGATTAAAACATACGTATAAAATTTATTAAAGCTGCTAGAATGTACCAAGAACATTGATGCGAAAAATGAATTCTTTGAGGACATCTTTATCGAGCAGGTAATTTAGAGGGACAGGTGGGACGGCTGTAACGATGTCATCGCTCGGAGAAGGCAGCCAGCCGAGTTTCCAGACGAGGGGAGGGGTGCGAGACCAACTGTTGACTACAGTGAAACGCGATAAACCTGCAAGATCAACGTCAAGTGTTCTGGTTTGATTATTTATGTATTAAAGGGTGAGGTTGTTTCAGCCATTATTGGACCTTTTTAATTCTAGACTGACTATGGAGCTTTGTGAATGATTATAGATGCCACTGGGAGTAAAGTGACTCGATTAAAAATGAAAAATTCCTCTACATTCATGTCTAACAAGTTGACCACTGTTTAGTTTGAAGTATGCGAGTGCTTGTCTCTCAAGAGAAAGATATTGTTCACAGATTTTTGTGATTTAGGTGCTGCAGCGTTTTTCATAAGACAATAAGTAGCCATAGAGCAAATTGGATTTGTAAACAGCAACAGAAAAAAATGCGTAATAATAATAATTATATAATAATAAAGCTTTATTTTAAGTACCACATAATCCCTTAGTCATTCTGACAAGATGATGCCTACGACACTTAACAATATGAATAAATCTAGTATATCGCAAAAAAAAAACAAAAAATAATGACATGGAACAACGGATGAATGGATCGATTAGCAAATGTGTTTCCCCGTGGAATATCATCGTGGACTACCCAAGTCACATTGATCATTGCTGATGTCCAGTACTGTAATCATAAACCAGACATAGAATTATAACATGGTGAGGGGTGTCCATTTACATTCCTGGCTATTGTCGACGTTCATTTTGCCCAGCCATGAAGAGATGACTCAACTGACAGTCTAAGAAGGGTCACACATGCACACATCATTCAGAGTTTGTGTCATTTAACTCTGCTGGTAATGTCACTGTGGCACCATCTATAGTAAGACAACCCCATGGTCCTCATTGACGCTTACTGCGTTCTTCACTTAAGATATCAATCTTGCATCCTAAAGACTGTTTCCAAATAGTTGCTGGGCATGCACTGCATGATATTTTCATCGACCAAACGGTCTGATGTCACTTTTTACACCTATACGAGAATGCTTTTTCCGCCATATTTCAGTTTCACTTTCATTGGTTATTACCATAATACAAATGCAACGGCTTCACTGATTAGCCAATGAGTAAAACTACGAGCACCTATGATGATGTTTGAGATGAGGGAGTCTGATATTGAAAGCGTCGAAGCTGATACCGGGCTGAAGCGAGTTTTGAGACATTCCAACAGTTCTCCGACCTTGTCGCATGACGCGATCATGTGACGGCTCTCTGGAAAAATTAACGATAAAAAGAATGCTTAGCATTTGTTTATAAAACCACTCGTCAATGTATTGACGGAATGTGATATGCTCAGTTGGAAGAGCGCCGATTTACGAACTTGAGGGTGGTGGGTTCGAATCCCGAGTTATAGCGATTGTGTTTTTCCATTGTATCCTTAGCTAAAGTATTTTATCCGACTTTGTCTGATCGACTTAGCCAAAAATGAGTAGTTGCAACATCAATTTGTGGCATTATGAATTAATATGCATCGAAAAAGTAAATTTGTGAGGGGCTTGTTAGTACCAGTTATAGAGTTCCTTTCCCATTGACATGTGGTAAACCGTCATTTGGCACCCGACTATCTATCCGGTAGACGTGTGTTCAGGCTACAGCAAAGGCTCAATTTATTTCGGTGTATGTCTCTCTTTATGTTACAAAGTTACAACCCCTGATTATAACTCCACCAGCCCATCATTCATGATAACTAAAATGGTGCATAAAATACGCTGAATCGGATGTCATGACTTCACACAAGCGCGGTAACACGTTCAATTTAAATGGTTAATTCAGTTTATTTCTCAAAATAGTTCTCAGTAATTATGCAGTACATGATCATTATTAATTAAGGAGACACAATAATGCTACTACTTGTCTATGTCAGTGTAACAGGGGACTGTATAGTATATAGTTTAGAGAAAAGGAGAGGTTGAAGCTCATAGTACCACGTTCCTTCAACATCTGTTATATGCATGAACTGGTTTTGAAACGTGATAACTACTAATAGAGTGGTAATAACTGGAGTCCTAAAATAACTTAAATTACTGTAAAAATGTTTATGCAGTACGTCATACGCAGTATAAATCAGTCTATTTATTATGAAATTGGTTGTAAATCACTTAGAGAATTTCTGGCTGACTGCGACGTATGAGACACGAGGTCCTAGGACTTTTCTTTGTGTCTATGTATACTGATGCACATGACTAATCTTAGGAAATTTACACGCATTTCATAAAAAACAACCGATGTTTTATGTAATATTAAGTTAAAATATATACTGTTAATATGCGTTCGCTTATATATTGCTAAAAATGATATATTTTCTAGTAATAAGGTAAACGACAGGATTACACACCAATTATAATCGTGAATGGGGTCAGCCAATGTGGTTCTATAAATAGACGGAAAGAAAGGAAATAAATGCACAGAAAAAAACCTATATCTCTGATGGGACATGACTCAGAGGTATAGTTTTTTTTCTGTGCATTTCTTTCCATCTTTACACCAATCATATTCTGACAATTTTGATATTATTAATAAATTGAATATTACCGTATATACTGGCCTATTAGACAGTTTTTAAAGACAAAATTTCAATCCTTAAAGTCTACCCCCGTCTTATAGGCGGGTCATTATAAATAAAAAAATTTTTGGCAGTAAAAATATGCCTATACGTATTTTCAGACGTCTTTCTGTTGCATTCTCTTTTCAGAGTGTATATACAATGTTCATATATTTATCGATAGGCCTTATATTACTACCAAAAAAATATAATCAACACATTTTGCATTCGTCACATTTATTAGAAATACAACATAGGGTAAATTTCCCATCCAAATTATAATGGCGGCTGATCGCCGTGAATGACTGAAGAAGGGGTGGCACCCTCAAACTCCACCCTAACATATAGGCGGGTCAAGAGCAAAACCACGATTTTGTCGGCCAAAGTTGGGGGGCAGGGTCGACTTACAGGTGAGTATATACGGTAAATTTAATAAATAAGATAATAGGTAGCGTAATCTTTTTGATGTTTTTAAGAAAAATCTAAATTTACTAACTGTTGCAAGAGTAATTCTTATGAAGCGTTTGGTACTGACCATCGAAGCTGCCTGATGCTTGATCCTGCCTCATTTCATGGTTCGGTAAAATGGCCAGGTGGTCCCCAGGGATTATCAACACTGTTGGTAGAAATGAATACTTCTTCACATAAACACTTCTTCACATAAACACTTCTTCACATAAACACTTCTTCACATAAACACTTCTTCACATAAACACTTCTAACATAGCAAAGTAGGATAAAGTTCACAAAGCATTCCTGATTTGGACATCAAGTGATTTGCTCTAGTAAATAAGAAGTTCCAATAATGGTGATAGGAAACAAAGTTAGGACTAGTCAGAATCACAATGGAATGGAATCAGAATGCCGGGCATTCGCATGAACAATGCGATCAAGTAATCGTAAAGGCAAATAAATCATGAAGTTGAATAGTTATACATTGCACTAATTGTGCAGCTACAAGTCACAGCTTGGTGACAAGTGGCAGCCAGGCATTGTTGGCGAGGAAAGGGTGAGTTGAGAACCAGAGAACCAACTCGAGCAGGGAGCAGGGAGACAACTACAGCAAAGAGCAGGGAGACAACTACGGCACAGACTGGGGAGACAGCTACAGGACAGAGGGGAGAGACAACAATAGTAAAGAGCAGAGAGTAAACTAAAGCACAGAGCAGAGAGGCAACTAAAGCACAGTGCAGGGAGGCAACTACTACCGCACAGAGCAGGGAGACAACTACAGTACAGTGAGAAAAAGTTGTTTATGCATCATCGGCCCTTTGCAAGGCTAGACTATATAAAATCTGGTAAACAATATACAGAAAATAAATTAGCCTGGAAAAATTATTGGAAAGCAAACAACCATATCCTGGAAGGATGTTGACTCTTGATCATCCACGCCACTGATCGATGAGAATCAGGACGCTTGAAACACTCGCAGAGAGCCAACATGCGTTGCACACTCCAAAATCTGCGCTGGCTGATGGTCATGTACAGCGAGATAATGAGATAGCAGAGAGGTAAGCGCGATAGAGACCATCGGGCGAGCATGTGAAACAGCTGCATCCGGGCAATTAGAGCACAGAAATATCTTGTCCCTGTAGCTCAGTTGGTCGAGCACCAGACCGGTTATCTGGGGGTCATGGGCTCGAGTCCCATCAGGGGTATAGGTTTTTCCTGTGCATTTCTCTCCAGCTAATTATAGAGCCACATCGGCTATCCTAATTACCATCGCTTATTAGAGCAGACTGCAAGAGCTTATAAGAACCCATGGGCTGATGAAGATTGAAGCTACTTTTGCCCACCAGACACGATATTCTTGCCAAAAGTTCATATTGATATGAGAGCATCTGAATTTGGAATTTTACAAAATAAAAACTAATTAACCACATTTGAAGTATACCTGTAATAAACTCACTTGAAGAGAGGATCTGATGAACGGACGACACAGCCACACACACCCACGAGATGTTTTCTTTCTTTCCAAAAAATTCGCACAATTTCTGGTTCTGTAGCGCCAGATCAAGACAGGTCAAGGTGACTTCCAAGAATTCCGATGTTGGTAAGATATCTTTATGCAGCTGCCATGTAATGATCTGCCAAAAAAGGTCAAAAAAGAGTAAAACATTTGAACAATTATTATAATTATTATTATTCACTGTGTTTCATAAGCATATGTCAAAATTTAAAACCTGATCTAAGATCTGTTTAAATTCTGAAAAATGTGAAACTATTCATTATTTAATTTTTTTTTCAACAAAAAAATTTAGATTAAAGTGGCGACTACTTACATATTGTCATCCAAAAAGTCCAGAAAATTAAACTTTTTGGTACATGGTTTGTAGACTACAACTACGCAGTAACATAATCAAGTATAAACATTCAAATATAAGTATAAAAGACAAAAAAATATATATGTGTGCATGAGGCAGTTAATGAACAAGAATATTCGAGAGCATTGCATTCCTCAACCTCGATTAAAAGATTAGATTAGAAGCTCTCGAAATCATACCCACTGGTTGGCTTGAATGATCCCAAATTTATCCTGACTAATTGATCCTTGCCGCAGCATACTTCTCTCTATAATTGGTCGACACCTGATATCATCTTGCAATGATCTAAATGATTTCCGTGGTTTTTCGTACATTTTATGATTGTCAGCGGCATATGACAGACTATTTTTCACTAAAACTTGTTAATAAAACAATTTTAATAGAATTATTATATGTATATTTAAGTGAATGCCTTTCTTTAAAAAAATCTTTGAACATTGTGTCTTTGTTTGAAACCACATATGAAAAAGCAAGCACTGTACAACATATACGGACTGCGGTGTACTTATTGACCTATGACCTACCTCCAGACAGAGTATTACGAGACGACAGCTGTCAGACACTGACTCTGAGGGGAAGTCTTCCAGCCAGGGGACATGCCGGAGAGACTGCAGATACTGGACTAGAGCCGACGTGAGATGGAACACTGCGAAAACCTCCGTTTCCTCCGACAAATACGAATCGAGACTTTGTCGGTAGCGTAGCTCTCTGGGGGTGGCGGTAACGTTGAAAACTAGGACTTCGTGCGGCACCGGGAGGTGATTAATCATGTTGTTTATATGTCGGAAGAGAGTCAACGACGCGGCCTTGAATAAATCATCGTAACTCGGCTGAGGAGGTCGCTGAGGCGAATCGTGGGTGGAATTCTCAAATTGGTCGCAGGTTCGGCTGTAGCTGACGAGAGTTCGCATCAAACCGAGGTTGATGCAACCCTTCAGGATCGATAGGCGAAATTCCTAAAAAAGATAAACCCTATTTTAGCCAGCAGATTGATAAAAAGTGAAAAAAATGTACTGCATTTCTAGTCCTGAAATCACAAAATAACGACTAAAAATATGAAGATTTTTATTACCCAAGACCAACCCAAGGACAATATTTGCCTAACAGCATACCTCTGCAGTAAGTGGTTCTTGAGAAGAAAATTTTTTTATAAAAATTGCAAACATCGACAGAAGTTACCTCCCTAAGCTGCGATGATGATACCATGAACAAATCTAGAAGAGACCACTGTAAGGCAATATTTGCCGAATGGCAGATCTCTGCGATGTGCGGTTCTTGAGATTTAAACAAAAAATAAAATCATAGGTAATGGTAGCCAATGTGGTTCTTCGAATAGCAGGAAAGGGATGCACAGAATAAAACCTATACCTCTGATGGGACTTCAACCCGCGACCTCCAGATAACCGGGCTGGTGCTCTACCAACTAAGCAACACCGTTTTTTGAGAACCACTGATGTTTAAAGTCCATATATCATGCCAGAGATGTACACAGATATCTGTACAAGCATGATGGACTATAAATTGATTTGCTGATATTTACGGTGCTTTCTATATTCACTTGATGTCAATAGGGGTGGCCAATGTGGGTCTTCGCTTAGCTGAAGAGGGATGCACAGAAAATCATAATTTATGGAGGTTATCGGTTCGAGTCCCATGAGAGGTATAGGGTTTTTTCAGTGCATTCTCTCCAAATATATTATGTACATCATACAGGCTTTGAATATCAATGTGTGACATAGCGAAATGTGTCAGCAGAGAGCCTGCCCATGTAGTTTAGGTGTTATTTTTGGTGCATTTCTAGCATGCTATTTTTGAACTGATATGGCCACTTCCCATTAACTGTGAGCGCCTGCGGTGGTTAGAGGAACTGCCTTTCATGCGAGAGGTAGCCATTTTGAACCAGGACAAATAGGGGATTTTCGCCACGCCTTCCACAAGAGGAAATGAGCGAGATTTTCATGCTTGAATATTGAGAAAGATTTGTCATTGAATGGGTTATTATAAAAATATGTTAGGGATATAACAAGGCAATATTGTACATGCGACTGGCATTTAATTATAAAGTAGCAGCAAAACCTTGCCTTTTCGGCTTTTTTATGTCAGTAAGGTAGGATATGCTGGATGAATATACACACCTCACACATGATGATATTGAGAATGTCCGCGTATTCCAGTCGTTGTAATAGAAGAGCACATTCCTTAGGATCTGCCCCGGGGTGATAACATTGCTCCTTCACTATTCTTACGTACATTGCCTGCAGAAAATTACCAAAAAAATGCTATTTGTTAAATCACTGAAAAGTTAATATGTTAATATCTATAATAAGTAAAATGTTAATATGTTTGTATCCATATAATATGCAATGATATGAAGAATTATATCTGAAGTAATGTTCATATATGTCTAATCATGGAAAATATTGGGACATGACATGAGGAGAGATGCTATAGAAAACCTGCTTGTAACAAGAAAGATCGAAGGAAAATGAACGGCTTTTATAAATGATGTGAAAGAGTGCACAAACGTAAAAAATTTGAACATTGAAATAAACATACTGAAAACAACTCGTGACAGAATAAAGTGAAAAATCAGAAATACGAAACCGCTCTTGCACGACATTTAAAGAAGATAGTTTTATGAGTATTAATCAGTAAGCCAAGGGCAGGTAACTTAGTGGCTTGATAGTTTGGCGTGGTGCATCAAGCGCCTATTCTAGCCAGAATAACCCGTGGTGGTTTCCATATCTACCATGACAGACCATGAGTGTCAAAGTAGCTCTCGCATTGAGACTATGCTGGGGCTTCTTGCTGAACATGGAACAGGATAGGTCAGTGGTACAGCACCAGCTTCCAAACTGGAAGGTGGATAGTTCGAATCCGGGCAATACACTTGTGTTTGTTAACTGTATCCCTGGGCAAGGTACATTATTCCGACTGGTCGACTTAGCCATAAATTGAAGACGGGTTTACTCCAGCAATCGGGGATAAATAACTTGCTGACAATGATGGCAGAAAAGTTGACTGGACTGGTGCATGGTTTCAAACCCGCAACCTTTCGGTAATAAGTCAGTGTTCCTACCACTCGACTAACTGCTTCTCCTATAGGTAAGCTGTTTGCTCAGACTTTATCAGACGTTCGTTTGCGCTACAGTAATTTTCCGCTGCAATATATAGAGCCAGCCATATTCGGTGACATCTCGCCACCCTCCGACACTTCGCTAAATTTAAAAAAGACAATGCCTATGTACAGTCACATAACAAGGGCTAGCAAAATGACAGTACCAGGAGATACGACATCATCAGTCTACACACAGTGACATGGAAAAAAAATACTCATAACTCCCATGACATGGACAAAGGGCAACTGTCTACTGAAACTCCATGGCGTTTTTCCTCCACCATACGTGGGTTCAGTTAATTTGTGTATTAACCTTATAGGGTAACCTTGTCAAGAACCAATAACTGCCCAGGAAACAGAGTAATGGCGTACCTAACATTACATATACATATGCAGAAGGGCTTGAGGGGCTTTTTACCCAGAAAACACCCCGCTAGGTATACTGGCTCGTGACAGGACGTACCTGATCGATGCGTATTTGGTCTATGTCCTCCGTCGTCTGGATCAGAGGGTGTGACTTGTGGGGTGATAAAGACAATACAGGTTCGTTAGTTATGAGTCCATGCAACTTGACCAAGAGGGACACGAGCTGTGGGTGACGGTGGCTGAGCTGATGCGACCGCATAAACTCGAGCATCTTCTCTAGTTCATCTTGAGGGATCTGCCTCCTTGCATCCTGTCAGGGTTACAGAATTATATAAGAATCACTGATGCTTCCTGTCAGGGTTACAGAACTATATAAGAATCACTGATGCTTCCTGTCAGGGTTACAGAATTATATAAGAATCACTGATGCTTCCTGTCAGGGGTACAGAATTATATAAGAATCACTGATGCTTCCTGTCAGGGTTACAGAACTATATAAGAATCACCGATGCTTCCTGTCAGGGTTACAGAATTATATAAGAATCACTGATGCTTCCTGTCAGGGTTACAGAATTATATAAGAATCACTGATGCTTCCTGTCAGGGTTACAAAATCAAAACTGTATAGAATCACCGATTAACGAGAAGTACGTGGTTGGTAGAAGACCAAACCAGTCCCATGGAGATGATAGGGTTCATATATAATTTTAATTTTGATGTTTATCCCTGTCCGATGGCTACCCTTGAGTGACATTACTGATTACTTTCAATCGAAACTGACGAGACACTTCAAAAGACTGGTCCCAAATGAAGGTTGCATAGAAAGAAGCGAGGCCGACCATAAACAATCTGGTCACATTCGGTGATAGCAGAGGTGAAAGCAATCTGCTCGATGTTACATGAACTATGTAACGCTGATAAAGAATAGTCTCAATCGAGGCAAATCATTGTCACCTTATGTCTCCGTATGTACCAAACGCTTAGTGGTGACAAAAGAAACTAGGTAACTAAAAATAAGCACCGCATGGGAGTTAATATAACAATTCCAGGTCCAGACTTTATAGGAATGTTCCAGTAAGTTGGGGAGCCGGCCCGTGTTACATTCACATGTTACATTCACGTGTTACATTCACGTGTTACATTTACATCAAACGTTCTATATGCCATTGGAAGAGCCCTAGATATTCTACTGAAATATCACCCATCCAGCATTTTATAGAACATAAGGCTCTTAAATCTAACTCAATGACGTGACATCCCCCAGATTTGCCCCCCAGGACCAGATCACACATCACGTATAAAAGACTATGTTGGGTGATTATAAAACCCTCCTTTCAGCAGTGGTTACGTGAACATAATCCATTTCGGGAAAATGGAAATTTATTTGATCAAAGTGTACTTGTTAGCTTGTCAAACACATTTTACATGAGGACAAACTCCAATAGCCTCAGTCTGCAGTGTAATCCTTGATCTATTAATAGGTCTAAGTTATGTATGTATGTAACGATAGGCCGATTCTCACCAAGAGGGAATCGTTTTTTGGGGCAGATTTGGCCATTTACAAAACTGGCCTAAGGTATGTTAGGTTTTTTTGGAGGTAATTTGCAGAGGGAGCATTAGCTGTTAATTGTCGTGGTTATGAATTTCTTTTAAGTCGTCCTGTTTACAGGTCTGAGTTATCTACCATTAACAACATGTATGGCATGTAAATATGAAGAGCAATGTTATAGAGCATTTATATTACAATAATTCTTGCTGCAATTTTTTGCACCACTACATATTTGCAAGAAATCGCCAATAGCTGCAAGAAATATTGCATTGGGCAGTGCTCTATTCAGCGGAATTTCTTGCACACATTTCACCAATGGTGTACGAACATGTCAAATTCTCATACACTATTGGTTAAGCGTGTGCAAAAAAAAATTGCGCGAAATAGCGCACTCTTGCATTCATTGGCAATTTCTTGCAAATTCTAATTAGCACAAGAAATAGCATTAGAAATATCCGAATGTAAACAGCCCATCAGCTAGACCAATACCTCAGTTATTATTTGTGGACTATGCATTTGTGTATTGGTTTCTTTTTTGGCGATATAGTCGCCTAATAAAATAAATATTCATTCATTTACTCGATAATACTATGGACAGAAAATAAAATATAAAAGTTATATCGACGAGAAAAAGCAAATGTTTGAATGACACTGGAGTGTGTTAGAAGCCAGTTGCGAGTTCTTCAGTCATTAGACGTACCGGTTCGGCAAGAAGCATCTCAACTCGTCTGCAAGCGATGATATCGCAGTACCGTGATACGGCGACTTGGGTCGTCGTGAGGAACTTGTCAATGAGAAGCGCGAGCAGTGGGGCACATTGGGACACGTGGATCGCTTCGAGGCAGGACAGGGTCTTCTTTATAAGTGACGGCTATAATCGATCATTTGAAAACACTTATAGAAGGCGGAGTACGACAGTTATAAACTGCTAGTGTCGGTTATACTCTAGGATGTGGTTTACGATGAGTGTTTATAGCAGCTATTCGGTGCACATACAATACCTTGGACACTAACATGTCATGAGTGAACAGTTAGTCAACAAGGTGTTACCTTTGTATTTTCGTATTTACGACATGGCTAACACGGCAACCCACACCTCTATGTCATGAGTGAAAAGAGTCTGCCTATTTTAGAGATGGTTTACGATGAGTGTTTATAGCAGCTATGCAGTACACATACGATGCCTTGGACATTTGCATTTCATGAATAAAAGGCGATATTAAGCGTCTGCCTATTTTAGAGACTGAAAATCACCTTATATGTCAAAAATAACTCTAATAATAGGTGTTTGTATACTTATGTGTGAATAGGCTCAAATTACTTCACTGCCTATTTCACAATGATTGCCTTGAGAAAAACATTATAGTTAGTGAAAGTAAATAGTCGATTGGTAGAAGCTCTGGATTCGTAACTGAAATGCTGCGGGTCCGTTAATGCCTAATGGTTAACTTTTCTGCTTTGATCCTCAACAAAACATTTATCTAATTGCTGGAGTAAACCCGTCTTCAAAATGGGTTTGACGGGTGACATGCGAGTGTCGAAGGTATTGTATCTGCACTGAATACCTGCCGTAACTATTAATCAGCGAGCCGTTATTGGCTGATACTTGTGGTCTAAAATGTTGTATTTGACTTTTACCTTGACCTTGACACAATGTTGCTGAATATAATCAGCCTCAATTATATTAAGCTGATAAAATCGCCACAATCAAACCAAACAGATGACCACTGTCCATCATCTCACTCATCTCTAGGCCTACAGGCAGCCTGCTCCCGCCACAGGCTTGTTATAGATGATGGCTTTGTGCGATAATATAAACAACAGAGTCAAAAATAGTACCATGGCAGTGGTCTGAGCGATCTGAAACGCAGCCCTGCCGTAGAGAAGCTTTTACATAGCCGTTCCATAAAGGTAATCCCAATTAACCATACCTTCAAAGGTACGTAAGCCATTGTTTATGGGAGACTTAATATCAGTGTACACATGTACAGCATCGTAAATGCTGTTATGACTACATTTCATATATTACTGCGCAATATTGTTCGCTTCGCAATTCTATTTTTTTCTCTCTCCCTTTTTTTGTTTCTCAATTGTATATAGTTTGGCAGTTTAGTTTACAGAGGGCAACGGACTGTGTAAATACTAGGCATACTTGTAATTAAGATAGTCTTTTTGAAACCCTCTTAAAATAATAGTTATAATGATAATAATAATGTAATAACATTTTTGCAAAAAATCTACAGTATTTCAGAATATATATAAAAATTCTACTTATTCAACAATATAACAAGATCAGTTAATTTTGATTGCGGCAATTTTTGTGCCACATTCCCCTCTAATGTACGAACCCGAGAGAAGTTGTGACAACGAGCATGGATGGCCTGAATAAAGAGCCCACTGGCAGCCGAATTACGATGGATAGCGCTGAAACATACATTTACAGACGCACAGAGAAAGTCAAACATCAACAGTGACTTTAAAACTTTAAGACACTGCACTTAGGAGGTTCATTGAGCTTTTGAAACGTCGGTTTGATTGGAAAAAGGATACAATAAAACAGGACCAATATCGATCCTTTTGCTTGACGTGATGCAAAGGTTAAAGATGTGCCTTGTGTGGGAAAAATTGCAAGTTCATATACGCACATAGCAAGTATTTTTCTAGGCATTTGTATATAAAATTGTATGAAAGACATTTACTGAAAAATATTCATTCAGTTCTATTTGACAATGTTGAAGAGATAGTGTACTGGTGCAGACGGCAAAATGTACCTGATGAACTCATGAATGGGCGGTTCGTGGCAGAGTTCAATGAGGTCATTCACATGGTTGATGATAAGCCAGGTCATGTGTTCCGTCTCGACTAAGTTTTCACTCTGAAGAGGAAACCAAGAGACCTTACATGACATAATACACAATGACAAGACTAGTGATACACATTTTAATGAGTCGCATACAAACTGTGTTAGGATAAAAGTATACCGCACTTCAAAGCTGCTTTTGCAGCCTGTCAAATGACTAGTTCACAATTCATCGAGGAAGGCGGCGCTCTAAGAAGCCTTTCACAAATTTCCTTTCCCAGTGCATATGAATTAGGACTGCAACATATAAATTTCACTGGTACTTATTTATGGCTAAGTTGACCCAAGCAACTTGCCCAAGGATACAACAGAAGGGCACGATTGGTAGTGCCCATTACTCAACCCCTCCACTTTCTAGTTCGTGGGCCAGCATTCTACCAACTCAGCCATTCCATTCTTGGTAAAAAAATCTCATATAAAGCCACTAGTTCCACTCATTCACAGAACATTTAAACAGGTCCAAGATCATGTAAACTTGTTCAGAAAGGCAGCGAGGCTGCCCTGGGCATCAAAATGTAATTTGTAATATAAAATTAGTGAACTCTTCGAAATTATCTTATATTTCGTGTGTATTTATAGCAAAGCGATAACGACGGTGCGCAGACGAAATGCTGCTACAGTGTGATGTGTGTGTATTATGTCAACTGATGCCCGGTGGTCCTCAACTCTGATTGGATAGTTGAGGATGCTGTTTGAAGCGACAAAATAAAATGAAATGAAATTTATTTGTTTCAAGTGTACTTATTAGCAGAGCTGTCAAACACACTTTACGTGAAACAATAGCCTAATGGTCTAAGACTATAATGTAAT
>WURV02148511.1:0-17829 GCA_011762755.2 Epimenia babai | reverse complement strand
CAAAATTTTATTAATAAGCTCAACAATTTTGTATCGCACGTCGATACCAATCTCAAGGATATCACTAAAAGATTGGATAACATCGAGAAGGTCAATGGCGACCTTTCTGCCTCCCTAGATCAGCAAAAGTCGCCATCGTCGTCTAACCAGCATAAATCGCCGAGTCGAGGTAAACCATCAATTATATCATTTCTGAAATTATCATTGCATAAATGTATTGCCGCACCGTCTCGTATGCATATAACATTCGTCTTAAGCCCACAACTCACTACACCGTCAACGTAACAGCAACGTAACGTCAATATGCCGTGTAAAAATCACTTGGAACATGTCTGCGTCTTTAAATGACTCGTGTATTGGTGATACTTGATTACTGAAATAACATGTCTGGCCACTGAAGATTAATGTTTGTGTATAGGCTAGATATGTAACAAGCGTTATTGGTAGAAAAAATACGGTCCTGGTGGTGGTGAAAGTAAATGATATAGGACAATACGAAATATGAATACCAAAGGTGGGTAGCATGTTAAAAATCAGTATAATTTTCCAGTATTCCACATGTTGATCATTTCGCTTCATAATCGAGACGAACCATATGACATTATGCCTCTGCGAAAGCTGGTTTATAAATAAAATTTATTAGTCTCAAAAGATGCTTGCGTCCACATGACTAATTTTATTATGAGAATTATTTCAAGATGATATATGTTTGTAACATATTTTTTGTGTGTACCGCGTGTTCGACTACTATAATAATTTTGGTCATTATTTATCGCAATCTGTCCACGTGTGATTTTGCAGGATCAAGCAGGTATACCTATACGTATTTAAAGCTGTTTAAGTACGTGAGATCGGCGCCAGAATTGCTAAGCGGCCTCCAGATTTTGATTGAGAGAAAGGGATTATTTTTACCCTGGTGTTCCACAAAATGCGCCAGAAACAGGAAATGCCACGCCTTCGCTCTTAAAGGAGATATTTGCCTCATGTTAACCAACGACCCATTCGGCGCTAGGCCGTATATCTACTCGGAAGGGGACTACCTCTTCGTCTATAAACGAAGTAAGTGTTAACGACTGCGTGAAGCTTAGCGTAATCTGATCAATTGTTTTCTGAGATTCTAAATCTTCATACATTTTTATGAAACTCTGAGGCGACTTTAAAAATAGTCAGTGGAGTTATTTTATTAACTATGAATATTCGACACAGATTAGCGATGCTTGGCATCGTGCTTCCCTGCTTTAAATCTGTTAGTTTCTGTTAGGTTATTCTGACAATCAATAAAAGCATCGATATTGCCTCCTCGTGTTTCCTTATACAAATTCATCGTTTTAGGTACATTTTCTGTGCTCGCGTACCGGGTCAGCAGCGGTGTTGGGGGTGACGCTATAGTCGCCTACAACGACAATTCTTACGTGTCCGCTCTTGACGAAACGAGCGCCGCCCTTGATTTGTCTGTGCCCCTAACGAAAACTTACAAAAGCGCCCTTCTCGATCGCTGGAACACGTTCAAGGTCGTTGAGGTAAGGATTGAACCGAACCAACGCTGCTCACCACCTCCCCACATAACGGCGAGATCAGTCTAGTTTTGTTAAATGACCATTCATCGCCCTCCATAAGTTAAGTTAACCATAAATTAATGAAAAACCTTTAATCTGACTTCAAGGTTTATAATAACAATATTTGATGCAATTATTTTAATGGTTGTTGCTTTCAATCGTAGATAATTTAAAATATAAATACGACATGGAAAATGTACAGGAAAAAGTAGCAATGTATTCATCCTCGATCCATGTGTCAGTGAGCATGTGTACTACATAACAAACATGTAGAAAACGGATAAATTTTTCAGGTGGACTTGAGTTTCAGGAGGGCCGATGGCTCTTTGGGGAGAGTCCTTTTCAGCGCGGAAAGGTCCACCAGCAAATATGACTGGATGAACAAGAATAATCTACTGTCCAGTCCGTGGAGTGACCTGTCGCCCTCAACTACTGTTCACAATTTCGGCGTGTTCGGTTATCACCCCGGAGCAAAGTAATTGTTAACTTTTTTAGAAAACGCTTTTAAAAGTGTATAATTAGGCGGGTCTAATACAATAAATGGCATACTATCATTCTTTCAAACTACTCGAGTTTCTTTGACTTGTTTGATAAGTCAACTGATAAGTATGGGAATATTTAATTTAAAATATAAAAAATATTTATTACAGTATATAACTGTCATTATTACTAATTGTATAAAACGTAAAGAATGCGCGAGGAACGAATGTACGTATCTAGATGATACGAGAGATAACGCTGGGAGTTTTGAAAGATAAAGCTACAAAATAAAACAATAAATCGCCCATTTGGTATGCCATAAAATATCCCATCAAAAATTGGACAGGTCGATTTCTAGTATTCAAAACATGGAGGAAGTTGAGAAATCGCCAAATTATACATATGTTTTCTGAGCCTACACAATAACGAAACAAATAAAAGACAAGACCCTGGAACTTTCATTTCCAGTTGATTCGACTAAAATACGAATTCACTCGTTTCGTTCCACGAATATTGGTTCATCTAGATAAAATCGAACTAACCCTGGCATGCAATTCACGAACTTTATCCATGTTTTAACAGTAAACGACGTTTCTACATGATGACGCACGGAGGATGCCCCGGGGATCGGCTCTACCTGGCCGTGGTTGATCCAGCAGGTGACGGATGCTCGTGGGCGCGTGGCTACAAAACACCTGAAATAGTTTACTCTCCTAAAAAAGAAGCATACGCTCTGAAGATGGGTATGTTACATATAATGTAATTAATAAAATTAATAATTTTAAAACCAATATTTCGCAATTTTAAGCAACAAACTCTTTTAAAAGCTAGGCCCACGAATTTTCTAATTTATGGCCAAAAGGAAAGTGTGTGTCCGCACCACCCCTTTTACATATCTAGAATTACAACACAAGGTTATGTTATGATTAGTTGTTATATACACAAGTGACTCGCATCCATATTACAGTTATGTGTTCAACCATTCACATAATTCATTCATAATACAAGATTTACATTTCTTTTCGCGTATCTACGATCAGACATTTATGGAAAAAATATTACTGAAAATACTTCTTTGTAATAAATTTTGCTTGTAATTACAATTAATAAATAAATAATTTGAAGTGTATAAATTTATGATGACTTTTAGCTCCAATTTCAAATCATCACAAATTTTTACATCAATCAACGAAGACACTGCTCTCAATTGGTTTTTTCTTGACTTCACGTTGAATTTGTTCAAGTTTCTTGTAAAAAGTGATTGAACAGGGCATAGTTGTGAGGATGTAATAGACTTTTACATACTTGGTATATTAGTATTGCAGTCCTTTATTTCACAATATTAACAATATTGAGAATTTTTAATGCTCGAAATGCAGGAGCACTGTAGTCACGAGAGCTCAAACCAGATATTTTGCGTACAGATTGTTTGTTGATCTGATATGTCAATACATGCAAACGAGAATGATAGGTGTTGCCCAGACTGCAGTAGTTTAGATATGGCAAGATTAACGTGCAATATAATGGGTCTTTACAAAAACAAATTTGGCACCATTAAGGACATACATACTCTTAGATATTTTAGAATGAATATTATATTTTATATGACTACTCCATGTTAGTTTACTTTCAATCTACAGGCCCAAGAATTGTGTATTTTCGACACGATGTAAAGCTTTGTCATAAAAAATATATCTATGTTTTTCTTAAAAAATTTGACAGAAAAAAAAATGTAATTGGTTTTTCGTCCATTCAATGATAGTATGCCGGACCTAAACGAATCCTTGGGGCACACCACATGTGACAAAGAGGGGGGTCAGAATCTATGTTTTCAAAGGAGACATATTGTACTCTATTACTCAAATAATAGGATATCCATTTTGAAACGAATCCTAATTCCACAGATATTCAATTTTTCAATCAGAACGTCATGGACAATTGTATCGAATGCTTTCTTGAAATCTACAACACCGATTGTATATTTAGATTGCTCCAGGCATGAGTTATTTCCTCGACTAGTTCTATTAAAGCTAGTGACATGGACTTTTTCTGCCTAAGTCCATATTGAATATGATAAAGTACCCTCCGTTTTTATTTATTTGATGATAATAAGAATCTTTTCGGGCAGACGGTTCTAAAGCCGTAACTTGTTGGTCCCTCGTCTAACGCTCTTACCAGTTGTCTGTATATGTGTATCCCCGTTATAAATACGCGCAGTGATGAGGTTGTGTACCACGTATAGTCCTCACAGAGGTTCCCTCTCTCCGGTGTTGTCTACTGAACGCGTGGCGTATTTTTCAGGTGCACCCGGTAAAGCGACCGATCTTTTGATCGTTATGAAAGTCAAAGTCGAGTAAGATCGTCTGCACATCGGATTCATCCAATATTTACCTTATAGAAACAAGCAATATGTAGACATTATAGCGGTCGATGTTTGTTGATTATGAAAGAAAAACAGTTTTAATGGCGTTTAAATGATTATTCTTCATCATTTTATGTATAATAGGAAATGATACAACCACACGGTCTATAAACGCGGGGCTGCCACTTATACGAGGTAGCATTTTATACATGAATTTTTTACGGTAATTGCTTTTTTCGCAAATATGTTAATTGTTATAACATGTAATTATTATTTTCATTCTTTATTATTTTACGTATGATAGGGGATGATACAACAACGCGGTCTATAAACGCGGGGCTGTAATATATGAGGTAGATATAGCATTTTATACACGATAATTGTTTATTCGTCAGTACGTTATTTGTTTAAAAATGTGATTAATAAAATTAGAGAATGCCTAGAGCCTAAAAATCAATTTACCCTTGTCCCAAATATGACAAACGTTAAGCAAAATACAAAAAAAAACATCATTATTAAGAAGAAAGAGGGAATAGTCCATTAAATGTTATAATTAGCTATGAAGTTATGAATTAAGCGAATTAATAGAATAAACGATTCCAATCAGCCTGTCTTTAATGTTCATACGTTTTTTATGCAGTGTGACTTTCAACTACCGTCTGTTCCGGTGCATTGGACGATGAGGTGTATAGGTCGGGGATCAAGTTTTATGGCGCAATTTGTGGCATTTATATATAAGTTGGCAACGTTTTTTGATGCCGTGCGAATTCAAAATGTGTTCACCTGATGCCTAACAAGGTGCCAAGCTGACAAACTGCGATTTATGAATGTTTTTAAAGAAAAATAAAAATTAATATCCCATGATTATCAGCAAATGTCGTGACATAACAAGCGTTCGAACGAAACCGTTGCTGAAGACTTAATTAAAGCTAATAAAATCAAACTAGAACGTGGGCAGAGCAGAAAGACATATCGGAAGGTGATTTCTGCATACATTCACTTTGTAGAGCACAAGGCTGGCAGTTTGGTGTTTGACCTGAATCAAAACAAATCTCCGTGTGTTCTAAAAGAAGTTATACACTGAGAGGCACAGAAGGAAGTCTGCCCGACCAGCGCGTTGGTAGCGTACCAAACTTGTTATTGTAAATAGTGCATCCGGAACCGTTAAACAAAATATTTTATGAGATTAACAGCAATAACTCATGTTGGGTCTTCCCACTAACCTCCCATTGAGAGTCTGTGACCTCGGTGCCCTTCCTGATAAACAGTAAGATGCAAAAAATACACATCACTATTCACAGAACAGTTTAATAAACAGATTTATATAAATGTAACAACTCTGTCGTTGTCTACCAGAACGCCATGTTTATAATCCCGCCATTTGCTATGAGCTATAACGGCACAGATCGGATAGTGGCGAAGTGTTAGACAGAGGAAAACGCTGTAAAACTATGTTAAATATCACACGAAAATTATGTAGTATCGCATGATAAAATAACCCGGGTAAAACTATCACACGGCCAAGGGATGAAACATGGTAAAAGATAACAGAAGGAAGTCACTGTAAGCGTAGCAAAAGGCAATAGAAAAAATGAGAGATTTAAGTTTGGATTTACAGCTCTGTACATTATCTAACGTGTGATGGAAGAGAATTAAAAAGATTGAGTGAAGCGACTGCAAAGGCCCGGCCACCAAAATTAACCGGTTTGTAATGAAGAGTGTTTACAGTGTTTATGAAATGAAATAGAATTTATTTTACTTATGAGCTGTCAAACACACTTTACACGAAGGACATTATTAAAACGAATAACTAGACTAGACACGTATCCGCAAGGTCGCATGTTCGAAACCGCCCTCGGTCTACTTTTGTAGACTCCCTATTGGCTGATGCATACTGTCTATAAATACTATACTCTACTTATTACTTTCGATTATTCAAACAGGGTGAACTCGCAACTAGCCGACGAGCAGCAGACGTCTAAGATACGTCTATAATTATGTAACATGCCATACATTATATCATTACTCATTATACATTCATAAAAAGCCCACTCCTCTCTACAAATTCTAGGAAATGTGCGTCACAAACACGAGATGCCATCACATCCGATATTATCTATTGGCCTTGACTATCAATATCTGGTTTAGATATTTTCGACGGTAGGTAGAAGCTAATGCCTATCATCACTGGCTTATCGACTGCGCAGTGAACACGTAACATCAGATCCTACATAAACCACTGATATAATAATAACATAAACATTTTATAAATGTAAACGTAAAGAAATTCAATGGCACCTTGGGATTCTCCAGTATGAAGGTATTTATGTATGTATAAACTGATCACGATGGTAATCGTTTCGTGCGCCATCTTGGCCCTATACGAAGCCAGCGTATTGATGTGGTTAACATGACAATTTTATTAGTCTCATTTATAAGGGGTAGGGGAACACTTACTGTGAAAAACCCACCGATCTCGGCAGACAATTGACCTTCCGTTCACGCCACTGGTTCCAAACGTATACATGCGGGCACTCTGCTCTGCAGGTGAAAATTTAATAGTTATTTATAATGAGATGAGGACATCGCGGGTAAGTAAGCGAGATAGAGACCGTACATAGAGCATCTAAAGCAGAGATGTGTTAAGGAAAAGGCCCGAACAGAATCACACCGCAAGGGTTACCTAGACCCCTATGGGTAGAGAGGTTTAAGGCGTTTTCAGTCCGAAAAACGCCATGGGTAGAATACTGGTAGAGCGGAAAGTAAACCTGCGACCTCTGGTCTGGATTCCAAGTCAAACCCATTAAAACCACTACCAACTGCCCCTGGAATTCTCTAGATATTACACTCTAGGTTTGTAATCTGTATACGTACAAGCAACACATCGCGATCAAATAGTGTATGTATACAGGCTACACATCGCGATAAAATAGTGTGTATGTATACAGGCTACACATCGCGATCAAATAGTGTATGTATACAGGCTACACATCGCGATCAAATAGTGTATGTATACAGGCTACACATCGCGATCAACTAGTGTATGTATACAGGCTACAAATTGCGTTCAAATAGTGACTATATATGGGAAAACTGTAGCCTGTTTTCTTCGAGGGAGCGCCAAGTGAACTGATGAACGGTAATATCCCCATAAAGAGACGAGAAGATATTATTGAAATGTTATGTGAAATGAACAATAAATTGTACGGCTCAGAGACTTCGACATTTAATGAAATACTCACAAAACTCAATATATGGTGCTACTGAAGAGATCTGAACGAACATGTAAACATCTATTGTCACATTATGTAATATTACAGAAAGCAATACGTGCTATATTGACCGGCAAATCAGATGTATCTCACATATCTCATGCTATCGGCAATATGGAAATGAAACGAGCACGCATATAAGAGGATGAGGAGTTTATAATACAAAATTAACATCCGGGGAAACATCTTGATATAGACACCCCCTTGAGAGACTGGCTGACTTACTGGGTGGTTCGCTGGTAGACACATTATTAGTTATCGTTTCTAACATCTCTGAAATTAATAGCAAAGCGTTCGCGATTACAGAAGTTATTGATTACTTTCCCTTAGGACGACCTGACATCTTCAAGGATGATCTTCTCAGTTAAAAATTACGTTTCTCGCTCCTTGGTAAACGATACTTTTAGCGTCGTCCTATGTCGTGCTGTGTACTTCAGTATATATATTTGGTTTTGCTTTAGTCTAATCGTTAATGTGCTAACTTCATCGAAATATTAAGCAAATTTAAATGTTTATTAATAAATACAGAATAATTCGCTTCGTGAGTTCGTGAGTTTTAATAAACGTCATTCTTAGTTGAAAGTTAATTTTTAGACGGTTATTGCTTATTATTTCTATTTTGTATTGTGCTAAAAATCTGCGTTATTGTTTTTCTTTTGCATACGGTGACCTTGGATATCTTTCGTCGACATAAACGAATTCAATAACTTCTCAAAAACATAAGGATTAAATAAAAAATCAATTAGTAATGAGTTATTCCACCATGATCGTGATAATAAAAGCTATGCATTTGATAACTATAAATAGATAACAGTTACTGAATATACAAAGGTTTTGAGCCAGAACACGGTTTCTATTTAGATTTTGCGTACATGTACGTCCAGGTACCATTAGTGAATAGTGCTTAGTAAAAATTGGTGTTGGAGCTCTTTTCGAACCAATTTCGTATCTTAAAGGTAATTTTTTTACTAATGATAATTTCAGATAATATCGAGATGAGGAAGCCATTTAGTGACGATGATATTGTTATATTTGATGTACTGACGTCGAGCGGGGTACAGAGAAATGATAGAGTGTACGGGGACTTCAAAGATGGTATTTATGCTGATATGAAAGTCTTTTTGAAGAAAATTGACTGGGATAGGGAATTGGATAGAATGAATGTGAATGACTTCAAAGTTTAGTTGCTTTGAGAATCATGTGTTAGATGGGATAAATAGGTATGTGAAGAACGAAACTATTTGGAGCACAGCGACCAAAATGGATGACCAGGAAAGTGAATAAAGCAAGAAAGAAAAGGTATAGACTCCGGAAGAAATTTAGGGTAACAAAGATACGGGTACTTGGGAATTGTACAAGATAGCGAACAATAACCAATGAAAACAGTGAGGGAGGTGAAATGGACTTTTGAACGTAATATATCAAGAAATATTTAAAATGACGTAAAATCCTCTTATGTGTATGTAAGATTTAGGACCAAGACGAAGGATGTGGTTGGTCCATCAAAGGACTCCAGTGGCAAAGTATGGAAAAGTCAGGATACAAGTGGGATTCTGAACAATTCCATTTCATCAGTGTTTACCCAGGAGAATCTAGTCAATATACCAACCCTTGCGTAAAAATGTGATTGAGGATTTAATTTATAGTGCTTCTACTAAAACTACTTATAGAATATCAGAAACACTTCACATTTTAAAATAAATTAACGATTTACGGATAAATTCTGGACGTGGTCCATCGTAGGTTGCTTAGGTTGAAGCCTCATAAGGCATCAGGCAATGAAGGGCTGTCGTCGGCTGTACTGTGAGAAGTAGCGGATGCAATTATTGCTTACCCATCAAGCATGATATTTACCGAGAGTTTTGGACGAGGGGAAGTTCCAGCAGAATGGAAGATTTCGAAAGTTTCGCCAATCTAAAGGGAAAAGGATCGAAATTTAAAGCGGAAAGTATAGGCATCATAGATAGTTGATAAATAGATTGGGGGCATATGGTTATGGTGATCAAAAAATTAATCTCCCTCCCCCTCCCTCTCCCTCTACCTCTCCCTCTGTCTCTTTCTCTCTCTCTCCTTCCCTCTTTCTCTCTCTCTCTATGCCTGTCATTAACTTGGTAGCTCTCCTCTGTACCTTCTCCAATTCTGTCCACTCCACTTTGTTGGTTGTGTGCCATAGGCTTACTGTTGAACTATATTCAACAGAGTAGGTTTGACAAAGGATTTGTATAAGGCGAGAAAAGGTTTTTATATCAAAATTATCAAAACTTTTTAAGGATACCAAGTCTGCTATTTGCTGTTTTTATTAATTTGTGCATGTGTTTTTTAAATCTTAGCTCCTGATCGAATGTAACTCCTAGGTCCTTTTCGTCTTTATCTGTGTCTAGTGTTCTGTCTACTATCGTATAAACTTACCAAGGATTTTCCTTTTTCCATTATGTATCACTTTACGCTTTGCACTATTAAACGTTGATTGCCACTTTCTGACCATTGCGAGGATAATTTCTCCGAATAGGTCTGAATAGTGTTCGACTGATGTAATATTATACAAGTTTGTGTCATCCGCAAATATTTTTATTATACTTGATGTTTCATCTGTTATATCATTTATAAAAATCGTGAATAATGTAGGTCCTAACACACTACCTTGTGGAATCCCACTAATCAACTTTGTCCGTTCTGAAAATTCCCTATCGACCAACACCCTTTGTTTTCTATCATTTAGAAATTCTGGTATCCATCTGTGTACATTTCCCTTAATGTCATATGCCTCAAGTTTGCTTAATAACCTCTGATGCGGAACACTATCGAACGCCTTCTGAAAGTCCATGTAAATGCAATCAAAACTGTCACCCTTATCTATTTTATGCGTCCAATTCTCAATCACCTCCAATAGTTGCGTTGTACATGGCCTTCCCGGTCTAAACCCATGTTGTTCCTCACTAAATAATCTGTTTTCTTCCATATGCGCTAAGATTTACAAATCTTACACGTTGGTTGAATGGTGTAAAAGGGAAAGCGCTTACCGCAAAGTCACTGAATGAGTATAAAGGCTATGTTGACGGATATTTGAAGAAACCTACGGGGAAATAACAAAGGTCAGTGGAGAGATCTTCCTTCTCGTCAATAAGTGTTCTTGTGGCAGTCCGGGTGTAATTTCAGGTAATTCCACCGTTGAATTGTACTGTAAGGATGCGAGTTCAAGCAAACAGGTACCAAAATAATAGGGCGAGACGCCCGGTAAGATGTGCGACAGGAAATTGTGCCAGTTGATCACTGCGTTTGCAGTTTTCCAGTCTGCTTGCTGATATGAGGCTGAAGCCACTGAATGGTTGGCTATTCTGGCAGTAAAATATTAATTAATCATCAATCCGTTCTCTGATTTATTAAATGCGTCATTGTTGGTCTTATATAATATTATAAAACAACAATATCTTCTATAAGTCTGGAGTTTGTTTCAACACGGCCTTCCGTGCGTTCTCTTAGGATGCAGTGACTAGTATACTGTGCATAGTGTAAGTATAACCCAGTAAGCATCAGTGACATTCACTTTACTCATTTAGGTACGACTTAAAAAATCTCAGCTTATCGCCGTACAATCTAAAGGGGCCTTAAAAATAACAATTAAAGTAATAAAGGAATAAATCACCCCCGCGATGGACATCCTACTTCTTTAGGGATTATCCTGGTAGATCTATGTAAAGAAAATGTTTCGGATTCTAACAAACCTACACAGTAACTGAGGTGGTTATTTTTTGTCTATCATGTTTTGTATAATTAAATTTTTATGATAATTAAGGGACAATATTATTATGTAATTAAATAGTGTTTATTTGTCATGCTTTACGGGATCAGCACGACTTATTTAAAAGGATGGCCATTTGGCATTGGAGCTAGTATAGCTCAGGGACTCACTGAGCCTACATCTGTCCCAGGATACATCCTTGATAACCTCGCCATATGATACATGTCATTATAATGATATACAAATTGCTGTTGATTTTAATGTTATAATGAGTATATTTATATCTTCTGCAGTACTGTATAATACTCTATTGTGCAGTAGTGTATAATACTGTATTGTGCAGTAGTGTATAATACTGTATTGTGCAGTAGTGTATAATACTCTATTGTGCAGTAGTGTATAATACTGTATTGTGTAGGTAGTGTGTAAAATTGTATGGTATTGTAGCTTATAATGTTGTTTGTGCTTTTTAATAGGGTCATTTGTTTAATTAATGCGATCAACACTTTGGTGCGGATTTAATTTACCGTGAAAGGCAAACATGGAAGAATCAACCGTGACACACATATTGTCAGCGAGTGATGAGGAATTATGCACTGTTCTGAGTGATTTTTTTCAAAAGGTAAGTATATTATAAGCACACCTACCTTGTTAATTACTGTACACTCCTAATGCTCCATTCGCTCGATATTATTAGCTCGCCTAACCATATGTGGACTATGTCCATTGTCCATCCATGCACCTGCCCCATGTTAACATTTTCTTTAAAAAAATCTTTTTAAAAGACTGCTTTGTCCAAAGTGTTGCCATTTAATAAATAATGTCATCGGGTTGGTCTTATTTAGGTTGTCTGGGTAATATCATCCAAGTAATGGGAGGTAACTTTTAATTGCAAATTCTCATAAACCGCTTGGTATGGAGCCTCGCGATTTGGTACCTAGTATGCTTTGGTTAGTATTATTCAGATATGTTCTATATATCATCCTCAAAATATTGGAAAGTAATTTTTGCCAATATTAGTCATTTTACTCTGAAAATTTTCACAAGGATTCGATTGACAGAGATGTTTGCTATTAGACAGATATTGTCCTTGGGTTGGTCTTATACAGATTTGTTCCGGGTGTCATCATCCAATCTGAGCAGAAGGAGGTACTTCCTTCTGAGCTTTTGCAGATTTTAAGGGTTTTTGTTTTTATTTTTTCATCTCATTTTTTCATATTTTATTTCATATGGTCAGGTCTTAAGCCTCACCACTCCTGGACATATTTCCGTACCGGCGCATGGAATCTTTCCGCACTTTGTGCCCAAATCCTCTTACATAAACTGTGCCTCTAACATAAACATTTTTCATTCCGCCTACCCATGTCACTTCCAGTGAGAAATGCAGAATCTTGGGTTTTACTACATCACTTTTACCCTATTTTCTGTTAGTCGCTGCTACTGTTTGCAAGTAAAAGTATAAAGGTGGGTAGTTAGTGGTTAGGTGTTGGTGGAGTTGATAGAAACTATAAAGATAAAGGGCAATACCTTTTGTATAGACTAACTGGTTTATTGATCACAAGCTTTCGCATAAGCACTATGCTTCATCAGGTGATGAAAGTGGAATTACAACGCAGGTATATATACACAGGCGGTAATGCAAAGCTGTCCAATGAAAACACAAGAAAAAACCGACCAAAGAATTAAATAACAAAATATACAGTTAGGAACAATGCGATAATGTAGGAAAAAAATAGGTGAAAATGCGCTTGATGGTATACATAATGTAGAATAGTGATCAGTATATTAATGCAAAAAAAGAGGATATATCAGTGGAAGTCCATGGTCACTAAGTAGATTAATTTTAAATTAGCATAGCAATTTCAGTACGGGAATAGGGTGAACGTAATGGTGGTTATATAGCTGAATAATAGCAATGTAGGGTGTGGAGGACAATAAATAGATAAAGTAATCACAATATGGTATACCGCCGGTGATACCGGTGATGCTACTGTTTGCAGCACATACAACAGAGCTAAACTAACCATAGTCCTGGACTGTCTCCTTCAGTCAATATTATAAGTACAGTCAAACTCATAGTAAGCGGATACTCTTATGTAGGAATTTTAGCAAAGTGTGCGTTAAGACAGGTGTATGTTTATATCCAAGTTAACTTGAAGCGTCTGGCAATAGAGATCCCCGATTTGTGATGTACATTCCCAAAAGTCTGGGATTTTATACAAAATCGTATGTAAAAAATCAGCAGACAACTGGCGAGACACATTTGATGCAACGAAAAAAGTCTTTTCGTTTCAAATATGAGCATTTTTCTCTCAAATTTTAATCAACGCAAACATTTCCCAAACGCAAACATTCTCACCAATAGTTGATCAGTGATGAAGACTAGACTCGAGACCGATAACGATCAGACCGCCCGTTTTTTACACTACGGTATTGTTAGATAAACGGACGCACCTGTAGCGGTGAGTTCAGACTGAGCGACGGACATGCGTTTTTTGCTTCCGTGTGATTTAGACAGATCGTCATCTCCACTTCTCAGGTTGACGCAGTAAATTCTACGTGTCCATGTCTGCGTTAGGCTAGTGTCAGTTCAGTACAATACTAAAAACATAGTATACCGAGTTCGATTTTGAGCCGTATTCCTTGTATTTTTAGTTAATCATAGTAACCGTAAATCTTTAAAATATAAATCAATAAAATTTCATTTCATTTCATGGAAAATGTTCCTGGCAAATGTAAAGTGTCCTTTAAGACAGGTGGTGTCTGGATTAACGAGTTTGACTGTATTCATCTGTCACATACTGCTCCCAGTACTCTCCTACTTCCATTTATTTATTCTACTATACGATGTACCTATTCCCCACGTCAACACACTTTTCCCCCATTGCTCTGGACCATTAGTATTTATATAATTGTCAGCATAGGATCCTAACAAACGAATGATGATTTTAGTTGACGTGACAAGTGATAACGAAATATAAATACATGAATGAAATTATAGAGCTAAAAATCCTATTGTTCGAGAATTATTCATACATATATATTGTACGTATAAATAATAGATTGGATACTCCGATATTTGAAAGGATAGTGTATTGTTGCGGGCGGCAATGGACTTGAATTATTGTCGGCTTAAGTCACGGCTACGTGCCAGGATTCTGATGTTTTTCTTAGGCTGTTGCGTAATTTATCAACGAGAATATTCCAATAACATGAATAGGGTATAGATTAACCTTTACCACTGGCGTCTGTGTATCACATTACTATTGCAATACAATTCTGTGACAACAGAGTGCGAAAGGTTAATTGAAATATGGATCGGCTTGATATGAATGGAAAGACACTGTATATGTTCTTGTATCCTTAAGAAAACTATACAAAATCACTCATAATAGAAGTAGGAATTCATGGTAGCACTGGTATAAATTCTCATTAGGCGCTACTATTTGGTCATGTATTTACTCGCATGTAATACCTACCGTACTAGCTCAATAAATACTAAAATTAACGATAGATTTACTAAAGCCTGTTGAATCTTGCGAACAACAAAAAAGCGTCATTTTTATTTATTTTAAACTAAAACTAGATATTTCTCTTTTCACGAGCTCTTTCATGGCGTTCATTCAGTAATATTAGCCAAATTTTGTCATTTTGAACAAAGCTTATTTCGGCGTACTATTTTCCTCTTTATCGCCCCTGTCGCATATATGTTGCAGGAAATGTGCAATTTCTAGAAATGTACATCTCCTGTTTGTTTCGGGATATTTTCACATTTCCCGTAATATATATATATATATATATACATATATACATCAAAACAATATATATTATTAACATATTAATATGTTGATAATTTTATTATTAACATATAAGATGACTTGGTAAAACATTTATAGACCGCAAGTATCGACCAATGAAGGCCCTCAGATACGGTTTACAGTGAAGTGTTTATGGCAGCTATTCAGCTCATATATAAAATTTCTTTAATACGCATGTATCACCCATCAAATATAGTATAAGATATTTATTCATTTTAGTCATGGGTTTATTCCAGCATTCGGAGATAATTGAATTGCTGAGGATTGCTGAGAAATGCTGATTTTTACTCATCGTAAAAAAGTCGACTAGTAGACAGTTTTAAATTCACGACCTTATGGTTACAAGTCCCAGCAAATGATTAACTGCTTTCCTTTTACTTATTCATAATATAGCTGAAGTGACGTGACAGCCTGTCATTGCAATTTTTTATACAACCTAACTTATACTGCCACTTTTTTTGCAGAATCAAGCGTCATTTACATTTCCCGAATTTGCTCACAGTTTGCGCCAGGTATGTGTCGTAGAGAGTTACATGGGACAGATTACCTAGAATTTTAAAGACTTTGTTCATGGTTTACGTACATGTTCCTCAATTTATGGTACAAAGTGATTTAATCGCTCGTCGTAGTACTTCCCAGATGAAAGGCGGAAGGAGGAGATACAACGGATAACAGGAGAGAGCTGCACCACAGATAACAGGATAGAATTGTACTGTAGATAACAGGGGAGAATTATACGACAGATAACTGGAGAATTGGATACAACGGATAATAGGAGAGAGCTGCACCACAGATAACAGGATAGAATTGTACTGTAGATAACGGGAGAATTACACTGTAGATAACAGGGGAGAATTATACGACAGATAACTGGAGGATTGGATACAACGGATAACAGGAGAGAGCTGCACCACAGATAACAGGATAGAATTGTACTGTAGATAATGGGAGAATTGCACTGTAGATAACAGGGGAGAATTGCACTGTAGATAACAGGGGAGAATTATACGACAGATAACTGGAGAATTGGATACAACGGATAACAGGAGAGAGCTGCACTACAGATAACAGGATAGAATTGTACTGTAGATAACAGGGGAGAATTGCATTGTAGATAACAGGAAAGAAATATACCACCGATAACAGGAGAATGGGATACAGCGGAAAACGGGACAGAATTGCACTAAAGATAAGAGGGGAGAATTATACCACAGATAACGAAGAATTGCAGCACAGATGACACAAGAAAATTAGACCACGGATAAAAGAAGACAATCGTACTATGGATAAATGGAGAAAATTTCACTGGAGATAACATAGGAAAATTGCACAGAAGGGGCCACTATTTCTAATGGTGCGTGAACCATGAGTTTGTGAACTGCTGTGGCTACTCCCCAAGAACAGTACTACAGTCATATTGCGAAGGGCTTGGCCATTCGATTGAAGTAGTCGATTATTGCTTGGTTACAGATGTCTGTGTATGATAGAGACTTCAAATAACAGCGTGTTTTCAAAAGAGTGAGTAGATATCAAAATGCGCCGTAGGAAGTCTACTTTCATAGCTCAGTTGGTAGCGCACAATGCTGGAGCACCAGACATGTTATCTGGAGCACCAGACCTGTTATCTGGAGTACCAGACCTGTTATCTGGAGCATCGGACCTGTTATCTGGAGCACCGGACCTGTTATCTGGAGCACCAGACCTGTTATCTGGAGCACCGGGCCTGTTATCTGGAGCACCAGGCCTGTTATTTGGAGCACCAGACCTGTTATCTGGAGTAATACAAGGAACCGTTGAATGAAAGACAGGGAACCTCCAGTCTGAACATGGGTGCACGCATTTATTCATTTTCAAAAGTGTTTCATTGTTCAACTCAACTGCGATTACAGACACATTCAGCCATTTAAATATTGTACATACTTGCTCTAAATACGTTAAACTAAATGATTGAAATGTTACTGCTAGTTGAGGTTACGTTAAAGTTCGAATACAAACCAGACGACTTTCCTATCGATTCCTGATCTAACCAGTAGGTGATCCATGGCAGTTTATCGGACAAAAAGCGGATGAAACTCCGTCTCCCACTCAGGGTCCGGGTAGCTAGCTATTGCAGTGAGTGGGTGTGTGTGGTTACGTAAGAATTTCTTCCCTCGCACGTCACTGCGTTTCATACGGGCTTTATGGGCGCTTACCCTCCGATTATCCCATCATCCCATTTTAAAGAGTCATCCTATCAAAGACTTAGCGGAGTGGGCGACGTATATTGGCTGTCTCTAGGCATTTGGAACCACCGGCTTGATACATAGCAGAAAACCACCACTAGGCATTGCAGTACATAATTTCATTAGTTTATGTTTTTTTGTTTACAATCGCAACATAGTGCAACATATCGACATCATCTTGTCATTATTGACCAAGGGATAATTCGGCACTATAAATAAAGCTTTCTCATTTATTATTAATATTATTATTATTATTATAGCTGTATTTCCACTGATTTGTTACAAACGGTTCAAATGTGAATTCACGACTACTGACTCACACATGCCGCCGCTCACATATTACTCCCGTGCTTCGCTCTCTCCACTGGCTACCAGTCAAA
>WURV02148500.1:0-17833 GCA_011762755.2 Epimenia babai | reverse complement strand
TCGTGGCCAGCAGGCATGCGGTCAAGGCTGCCGGACGCGGGCGAAGAATCGAGGTGGGCGTCAAGCGACGCTTACGTCCGAGGCGACCTTGCGCACCCTTCGCTGCGTCGATCGATGCTGCCCGATTCGGAAAGGTCATGCAGGGACATGGCCATGGCCACGGCACCCTGTCGCTGGACCGGGCTAAGAAGTATCCCTCCGCTACGTCGCGGAGAACCCGGACCTCCAGGGCTTGCTCCGCCACGAGGCGTTTGAGGGCGGCATTCTCCTTCTCGAGCTCCTTGAGCCGCTTCATCTCGGGGCCCTTCATGCCGCTGTACCGGCCTCTCCAGCGATGGTAGGTCTGCTCGGAGACCTCGAGCTTCTTGGCCACATCGGCGATCGTGAGGCCATTGCCGAGGAGGACATCCGCGTCGCTGAGCTTGGCGAGGATCTGGTCGCGGGTGTGCCTACGTCGTGGCATCGTGGGGCCATTCTGCCCGGTCGGACCGGGCGACTGGACTCCCATTCGACGTGGACCTGTTTCTGGGGGTCAGGCCACACTCACCTCACCCGGATGATCCAGTGGACGGCGTAGTTGACGGGGCGAGTTTCGGTGTTCTGTGGGACATTAACAGCGAACTGCACTGGCCCATTACCAGGCTGAGCCCCGGGGATCCTCCCCCAGAGAGATAGAGCACCCTGCTTCCTACCGATGGGAGCACTCCGCTCGTTGTCGCTTGCCGCCCCAAGGCCCCGCAGGAACATTCCCTGGAAGTTGGGTAGGACAACCTCGCCCTCCTTCGTGCCGTAGGTCGTGCCGAGGATCCTGAAGAGAGGGGGGGAAGGCTTGCTTCCCACCTCTCCCGGCCCGTCCTTGGAATGCACCGGCCGGCCTTGCTGAAGCAGTCAAGATCCATGTCGAGCGTTCCTGACACCGCAACAGGTGGAAGAAGTCTCACCATGGAGAACGCAAAGGCGGCCCCTGGACCGCCAGGATCGACATGGAATCTCCCACTACGCGAGATCCCTGCGGAGCATGGGTGGTGCCGGAGCCGGGACTCGAACCCGGACCCCCTTGCGGGAAGCGGATTTTAAGTCCGCCGCGTCTGCCAGTTCCGCCACTCCGGCACGCCCCCCGGACTGCGCTCCGGGGGAAGGCGACGCCCCCACCGGGACCTCGCCGAGGAGAGAGGTTAGCCGCCCAACTGCGATTCGCAGTAGGCGACGTCCTCCTTGGTTCCGATGTAGAGCGGGCAGCGCTCGTGCAGCTCGGTCGGCTCCACGTCGAGGACGCGCTGGTTGCCGTCGCTGGCCGCCCCTCCGGCGCGCTCGGCGATCAGGGCCAGTGGGGCCACCTCGTAGAGGTAGCGGAGCTTGCCCCGGGGACGGTCGGAGAGGGGTGGATACATGAAGACCCCGCCCTCGAGCAGGGTGCGGTGGAAGTCGGCGACCAGGGCGCCGGTGTAGCGGGCCGCGCGCTTGCCGGTCGTGATCTGGCCGGTGCGGTAGCTCTCGACCAGGGCGATGACCTCGGAGGACCACTTGGGCTGGTTGGACTCGTTGACCGAGTAGGTGCCCTTGCCGCTGGGGATCTTGATGTTGGGGTGGGTCAGGAAGAACTCGCCGACCGAACGATCCAGGGTGAAGCCGGCGACGGTGCCCTGGCCGGCCGTGTAGACGAAGACCGTGGCCGGGCCGTAGAGGATGTAGCCGGAGGCGACCTGCTCGCTGCCCTTCTGCAGGAAGTCCTCGACGGTGACGTCCTCCTTGCCCTCGATGCGCTGGTGCACCGAGAAGATCGAACCGATCGAGCCGTTGATGCCGATGTTGCCCGAGCCGTCGAGGGGATCGAAGAGCACGAGGTATTTGCCGGCCTGCCAGTCCTCGTACAGGTGGAAGTCGTCCTGTTCCTCCGAGGCGATGCCGCAGACCGAGGAGAGGGTCGAGAACACGCGGACGAAGATCTCGTCCGAGAGCACGTCGAGCTTCTTGACCTCCTCGCCCTGGACGTTGATCTCGCCCGTGTCGCCATGCTCGCCGAGGAAGCCGGCGTTGAGGATGCGGTTGGCGATCATCCGGCCAGCCAGGCCGAGGCGGGCCAGGATGCGGCTCAGCTCACCGGTGGCGTTGGGGGCGGAAGCCTGGTTGAGGAGGATGTGCTCGGTGAGGGTCGGGTTGCTCATCGTCGTCGGGGCGACCTGGACGGTCGCGGGGGCGTGCAGGAGGTACGTGCGAAGGGCCGGAGAAGGGGGTGATGATCCCCCCCTCCCCGGCCCGATGCCAGTCTCGATGCGGGGCTACTGGCCGCCGAGCCAGTCGTTGCTGCGGCCGATCCGCTGCGGAACCACCGTGCCATCGGCCACGCGATAGCCGACGAGGAAGGAGATCCGGCCAAGCTTCTCGAGCTTGTCGTACTTGAGCTTGTCCGGCGTGTCGGTGGTCATGTGGTAGTCCGGATGCTCGTCGTCGCAGAAGAAGAGGATCGGGATCCCCTTGCGCGCGAAGTTGATGTGATCGCTCCGGTTGTAGAACTTGTCCCCGTTGGTGTAGCCGATCCCATAGGCCTGACCGAGGAAGACGGCATCCCGGACCAGGCTCGAGAACATCGCATGCTTCTTGGACGGGGTCACGGCGATCTTGTCGCTCGGAACCTTGTCGGTGCTGCGACCGACCATGTCCATGTTGATGTTGGCGATCAGCTTGTCGACCGGCCAGGTCGGGTGCTTGGAGTAGTGCGCCGAGCCCCAGAGCCCGAGCTCCTCACCCGAGACGACGAGGAAGAGGACGCTCCTGCGGGGACGCTGGTCCTCGGGAAACTTGGAGAAGGCTTCTGCGATCGTCAGCACCGAGGAGGTTCCCGAAGCATTGTCGTCCGCACCCCAGAAGCAGCCGGCCCCGAAGCCCCGCCCCATGTGGTCCATGTGGCAGGAGTAGATCACGGCCTCCTCCTTGAGCTTGGGATCGCGGCCCTCGAGCAGGGCGACGACGTTGTTGGCCTGGGTCTCCTTGCGGAACGGAACGGCCCGGAGCATCAGAGCCTGCTTGGACTCCGCACCCTGGGCTGCACCCTTGGCGAAGGCCTCGTCGGGCTCGAGGCCGAGCTTTCCGAGCACGACCTCGGCATCCTTGGCCATGGCGATGAACATCGGGTCCCCGCCCAGGCCGCCCATGGCCATCATCGCGTTGAGTCGCTTGCTGTGTCCGAGGTTGATGCTGGGCCGGCCGCGGCGGACGCCTCCGTTGCCGAAGTGGGCCTCGGCCAGCGGCTGCTCCTCCTCGAGGAGGATGATGGTCCCGACCGCTCCGGCCTGCCTGGCCTTGCGTGCGGCCCCGTTGAGCATCGGGCCGAAGCGCTGCATGCCCATGGCCATGGCCTGGTAGATCCCGGGCTGCTTGGCCAGGCGGCCCCTCGGCTCGGGGAAGCGCGCCGTGAACACGGCGATCCTGCCCTCGAGGTCCGGAAGCTCGACGTCGTCGACCATGGCCCGGCGCTTGGGCACCTCGCCGAGGAAGACGAGCTTGCCCTGGACCTCGCGCTTCTTCTGACGGCGGAGGACGTTGTTCAGGTTGACCCAACCACCATTGAGGCAGACCCGTTCGCCCTCGGCGTCGAAGAGCCCGGACTCCTCGGTCACACCCGTCATCGTGATCGCGTACTCCTGGTACCAGGTCCGCTTGCCGTCGACCTCCTCGCCATAGGGGGTCAGGCCGAAGGCCTCGAAGCGCTCGGCCGCGTAGCGGGCGGCCTTGAACTGCCCGGGAGTGCCGGTCAGACGGCCCTCGAAGGCAGGGCCGGCGAGCTTCTTGGCATGGGCCTCGATCGTCTCGGCCTTTACCTCCTGCAGGGCCTGCGGGGCCTCGGCGACGACCTTCTGGGCGGCCTCGGTGGACCAGCTCCCTGCGTCCTGGACCCAGGCCAGCGACAGCAGCGGAAGGATGACGAGTTGCATGTAGGGACTCCGTGTGGGATGGCGGTGCGGCGAGCTGCGAAGACGGGTAGCGAGGGCCTTGCCTCCCGACCGTCCTCCTCGCGGGGATCCCTGGTCCCGGATCGATCCGGGATCGGGGCTCAGTCGACCCAGCCCCGGCTCTTGCCGAGGTTGGCCGGTCTTGTCTTGCGGTCGGCGACGCGGTAGCCGAGCAGGAAGGCGAGCCGGGCGATCTTCTGGATCTTGCCGTACTCGAGCTTGTCGGCCGTGTCGGTCACCTGGTGGTAGTCGTCGTGTTCATCATCGCTGAAGAACACGATCGGGATGCCCTTCTTGGCGAAGTTGTAGTGGTCGCTGCGGTGATAGAACTTGTCCGCATCGCCCATCTCGAGGCCGATGCCCTTGCCGAGCATCCAGGCCTCTCGGACCAGGGTGTTGTAGGCCCCGTGCCGATAGGTCGGGGTCACGGCCACGGTGCCCTCGGGGACCTCCTCGGTGCTGCGCCCGAGCATGTCCATGTTGATGTTGGCGATGATCTTCTTGACCGGCCAGGTCGGTCGGGCTGCGAAGTGCGCGGAGCCCCAGAGGCCGAGCTCCTCTCCGGAGACGACCAGGAACAGGATGCTGCGTGCCGGACGCTGCTCCCGCGGGAGCTTGCTGTAGGCCTCGGCGATCTCGAGGACGGTCGCGCAGCCCGAACCGTTGTCGTCCCCGCCGTTGAAGACCTGTCCGTCGACCGCCAGGCCGATGTGGTCCATGTGGCAGGAGTAGACGAGGCACTCGTCGGCGAGCCTGGGGTCGCTCCCCTGGAGGCGCGCGACGACGTTGCTGGCCTTCAGCACCTCGCGATAGGGCTGCATGGTCAGGGAGAGGCTCTTCTTGCCGACCTTGCCGGTCTGGCTCGTGGGATCCTTGAAGAGCAGGGCCGGATCCTGGTCCATGGCCTCGAGCAGGGACTCGGCATCCCGCCCCCCGATCAGCACGGTCGGCACGCGGATGTTCTGCGGCAGCCCGGTCGCACGCTCCTGCTTGGGGGTGCCGAGGAAGACCTTGGGCGCGCCGATGCCCTTGACCCTCCCGTTGAGCCCGCGCAGCACGTCGCGGGGGAACTCCTTGCAGTACAGGACCAGGGCCTTGCCACCCTCGTCGTCGACGAGCTTGGCCGTCTGGTGCACGCGCCCGAGGACCTTGCGCCAGTCCCCGCTGGCCGTGAAGCGGACCACGGCGATGCGCCCCTTGCAGCGAGCCTTCTTGATCTCGCCCGAGGAGCCGGTGCCGGCCAGCACCGGCCTCGCCTTGATCTTGACCGGGTCGGCATTGCGGCGATGCATCCAGGCCCCGGCGCGGACCAGGCGCTTGCGGCCCAGGAAGATGCCGGTCTTCTTGTAGTCGACGCCGAAGTGCGTGACCTCGTAGTACTGGAGCCAGCCGCGACGCTTGCGCTTCTTGTCGCCCCAGGGATCCAGCCCGAGTCGCTTGAAGTGATCGATGAAGTACTCGGCCGCCCGGACCTGCCCGGGGGTCCCGGTCAGCCGACCCTCGAACTCGTTGCTGGACAGCATCCCGGCATGGCCCTCGAGGTCCTGGGCCAGGATCGTCCCGATGGCCTCCGGAGCCTGTTCGAGGGCGAGCTTGGATTCCTGGTCCGTCTTGGTCCCCTGGACCGGGGTCGGTTGGGCCAGGGTCGGTTGGGCCGGCAGGAGTGACGACCACGACAGGCCGAGGGCCCACACGCCGAGCCATGCCACCCTCCACAGCTTGCACCATGGACGGAGCATCGATGCGGGCTTCGGAATCGGGATCGTGCGCAGAGACATGGCGGTCGTTCGTCGTGGGCCAAGGAACCCGGTTCTCCCTGGATCGGAGGCAGCACCGGGATACAAGGAGAGGACTCTACGTGGACCGCATCCATCCTGTGAAGCGTTCTCCCAGCCCACTGACCGGGTTTCTCCTCCTCGCCCTCTTCATGCCCCTCCTCGGCTGCAAGTCGCTCGAGGAGGTGCCACTGCGCTGGAGTTCCGACCACGCCGACCGCCACGGTCTCGGCGACACCGGGCAGACCCCACGCTTCCGCGATCCCGCCGGACTCCAGGTCCAGCTCTCCGCAGTCCACGCCATCGAGGAGGTCGAGGAAGGCCCCCAACGCCGAGCCTTCTTCGTCACCTTCGAGATCTCCAACCAGACCGACAAGAGCCTCGCCATCGACTGGCGCAAGGCCCGCATCCGCAGCGACGACGGCAAGCGCTTCGTCCCCTCCAAGCTCGAGCGCTGGATCCCCGACTCCGAATCCTACAGCCCCAGCGACGGCCTCCTCGGGCCAGGCGAACGCCGCAGTCTCGTCCTGACGATCCCGACGCCCCCATCCTTCTCGATGGGCCTCGTCATCGACCTGACCCTGCACTGGCAGTACCACCTCGGCGGCCGCCAGTACCGCATCGCCTCGTTCTTCCGCAACGGCTGAAGCGGCACGCTCGTCCGGACTGACGCATCGTCCTCGGAGGAGATGGGCCTCTGAGGAGGCCGCGTCACTCCCGACGAAGCGGCGGCACTCAGGAGAAGCGCGCCTCAGCCTTCGCCGAAGCCGATGGCCTCTTCGCCGGCAACTCGGCGGCGGGCGGCGACGTCGGGGCGGGCCTCGTGGTCGAGCATCCGGTCGACATCGCCGGACTGGACCTCCTGAAGGGAGACGGCCATCCGGGAGGAGATGCCCTTGCGCTGCATCGTGATGCCGTAGAGCACCTGGCAGTCGGCCATCGTCCGCTTGTGGTGGGTCACGACCAGGAACTGCGTCCGGCCGACGAACTGCGCCAGCACCCGCAGGAAGCGCTCGACATTGGCCTCGTCCAGCGCCGCGTCGACCTCGTCGAGGATGCAGAAGGGCGAGGGCTTGACCTTGAACACCGCGAACAGGATCGCCAGCGCGGTCAGCGAGCGCTCGCCACCGGAGAGCAGGCGGATCGAGCGGAGCTCCTTGCCCGGCGGCTTGGCGTAGATCTCGATCCCGGCCTCGAGCGGATCCTCGCTCTCGATGAGCTCCATGTCCGCCTTGCCGCCCTGGAACAGCATCCGGAAGATCTCCTGGAAGTGCGTCCGGGCCTCGTCGAAGGTCTCCTGGAAGCGCTTGCGGGAGTCGACGTTGATCTTGCGGATCGTGTCCAGCAGCTCCTTGCGTGCCACCTCGAGGTCCTGGCAGTCCTGCTCGAGCTGGGTGCAGTCCGACTCGGCCTTGGCCAGCTCCTCCTCGGCCTCGAGGTTGACCGTGCCCATGCGCTGCAGCCGACTGGCGAGCACGCTGGCCTCCTGCCCGGCTTCGCGGGGCGAGAACTCCTCATCCTCCCAAAGCCGCGGAAGCTCGCGCTCGGCCTGGTAGAGCTCGGGCGGGGCCGGGGGACCCTGCAGGCGTGGCACGTCGAGGTCGGCCGTGGGCCGCGGCCCCTGGATCTCCTCGAGCCTCCAGATCCCGTAGCCCGCCACACGACCCCGCAGCCTTGCGAGCTCGAAGCCATAGCTCTCCCGCAACTCCTGCTCGAGCTTGTCGAGCTTGAAGCGCGCCTCGCGCTCCTCGAGGACGAGCTTGCCGCGGCGATCCCGCGCCTCCTCGAGCGCGGCCTCGAGCCGCTCGGCCGCCTCGCGGCGGGCCTCGGCCTCGTCGTGGAACCGATCGTAGGCCGCCTTGGCCTCGGCGACCCGCTCACCGTACCCACGGACGGCCTCCCCGGCCTCCTCGAGCTCCTTGCGCCGGGCCTGCTGGCCTTCCTCGAGCTCCCGCTCCTCCTCGCCGGCCCGCCCACGCTGCTGCACGAGCTCCTCGCGCCGATGCTCGAGGTCCTCGAGCTTGTGGGCCTGCAGGTCACGCTTCTCCTCGAGCCCGCGCAGCTCCGCCGCGACCCCGGCCTCCTTGCGCTGCAGCAGGGCGAGACGCTCCTGGGAGCGCTGCGCCTGCACGTCGAGTTCGCCGACCTGCCCGTTCAGTTCGGACTGACGCGACTCGAGCCTCGCCTCGCGGCGCTCGAGCAGCATCTGGTCCATCATCGGCCGCATCATCCGGACCTTGCAGCCCAGGGCCTCGGCCTCGATCTCCGAGGCCTCGAGCTCGCTGGCCTCGATCTGCTGCCGGAGATCGGCCTCCTGCAGCTCGCGGGTCTCGAGCGAGTGCAGGACGAGCTGGTGCTTGCGGACCAGGGCCTCGCCGAGGATCTCGAGGCGTCGCCGCTGGCCGAGCTTGCGCTCGATCTCGGACTCGAGTCGCTCCTGGCCCTGGCGTCCCTCCTGCAGTCGAAGCTCGAGCTGCTCGAGCTCCTGATGCAGCTGCTCGAGTGCGGCACGGCGCTGGACCAGGCCGGCCGCGGCCTCGGCGCGACCGCCGCGTAGCCAGCTTCCGTCGACGACCTCGCCACGGAGGGTCACGCAGACCAGGGCCTCTCCCTCGCTGCGGAGGCGTCGGGCCGCCTCGAGATCGGGCACGACCAGGACACCGGAGAGCAGGTCGGAGAGCGCCCGACGCACCGACCCACGGATCTTGAGGAAGGACAGCAGCGGCAGACCCTCCTCGTCGAGGGTCGCAAGACTCGTGTGTTCGGGAGCCTCCGGCTCGCCCTCGTCGGCCCCCGCCTCGACGAGCACCAGCTCGCCGCCACCCTTGCGTCCGGCCAGGACCTCGAAGGCCTCGCGGGCACGCTCGCCATCCTCGAGCACCAGGGTCTGCACCCGCTCCCCGAGCGCGGCCTCGAGGGCCACCCCCAGTTCGAGCGGGCAGTCCACGTAGTCGACCAGGCGGCCGAGGACGCCACGGCCCTCCTGCAGGAGTTCCTTGGCCGCCTCGCCGAGCCCGGTCTGGCTGGCCTCGAGCTCTTCGAGCAGCGAGAGCCGGCTGCGCAGGCTGGAGCCCTCCTTCTCGAGACCGTGCAGCTCGTCGAGGCGCTGCTTGCGCTCCGCACCGAGGGCCTCGCCGGCCTCGACCTCCCGGGCCAGTCGCAGGGTCACGCGCTCACGGCGCTGTTCGAGATCCCAGAGCAGTCGCTTGTCGACGAGCCCCTGCCGACGCGAATGCGCGAACTTGTCGCCGAGCTCACGGCCCATGCGAGCGAGGCGCTCCTCGCGGGCCCGGAGCCCCTGGATCTCGAGCGCTTCGTCCCGGACCCGGTTGCGGGCCATCGTGCGCTCCTGCAACACCTCGAGCAGGACCACCGAGAGCCGTTCGCGCTCGGCCGCGGCCTCGCGATGGGCCCTGCGGGACTCGCGCGCCTCCTCCCCGAGCTGCGGAAGCTCGGCGTCCAGCTCCTGCTTCTCGGTCCTCGCGGCCTCGAGCCGCTCCTCGAGTGCGGCCAGGCCCTCACGGGTCTCGCGCTCCTGTTCGGCGAGGCGCTCGAGCCCTTCGCGACTCCGCGAACCGAGCTCCCCGAGCTCTTCCAGGCGACGCTCGCCCGACTCGATCTCGTGGCGGAAGCGCCCCTCGCGCCCCCGCTCCTTGCTCAGGGTCTCCTGCAGCTCGGCCAGCTCGCGACCCAGCTCACGGCTGCGCCCCTCGCCTGCCAGGAAGGCCTCCCGCGCCTCGTCCCGGGCCTGCTCGGCCTCGCGCGCGATCGATTCGGCCTCGAGCAGCCGGGCCTCGAGCCCTTCGAGCCGCTCTTCGTGCGCCGAGGAATCGAGCACGGCCACGGCCGTGCGCAGGGCGCGCAGCCGCTCGGCGGTCTCGCGCCAGTTGCGGGCCTTGGTGGCCTGGATCTTGAGCGAGCGGACCCGGCTCTGCTTCTCGGCGCGCAGGTCGGCGACGCGGGCGAGGTTCTGCTCGGTGCGGTCGAGCTTGCGCAGGGCCTCCTTGCGGCGGACCTTGTACCGCGAGATGCCGGCAGCCTCGTCGAAGATGGACCGACGTTCCTCGGGGTTGGCCGAGAGCACGGCGTCGATCTTGCCCTGCTCCATGACCGAGTAGGCGCCGACGCCCAGCCCCGTGTCCATCAGGGCCTCCTTGACGTCCTTGAGGCGGACGACCTGGTTGTTCAGGAGGTATTCAGACTCTCCTGAACGGAACAGGCGCCGTCCGACCGTCATCTCCTCGGGCCCGTCCCCCTGCACGCGCTCCAGATGGAGCAGGACCTCGCTGCAGCCCATCGGCGAGCGACCCTCGGCGCCGTTGAAGATGACGTCGAGCATCTCCTTGCCGCGGAGACTGGTCGGCCGCTGATCGCCGAGCACCCACTTGGTGGCGTCGACGACGTTGGACTTGCCGCAGCCGTTGGGGCCGATGATGCCGGTCAACCCTTCGTCGAAGACGAACTCCGTCTTGTCCGCGAAGGACTTGAAGCCGTGCAGCGTCAAGCGCTTGAGTCTCATGGTCCGTGTCGTTTCGTCGTGGGCACGCGATCCGTGCCTTGTGCGACGACGAGCATGGGAAGGGCCGGCTATCCCTGCGCCGCCCGTCCCTGCTCCCCCGTCTTCTTCTCGAGCATGGGCCGCAGTTCCTCGAAGAACTGCGACACATCCTTGAACTCCCGGTAGACGGAGGCGAATCGGACGTACGCGACCTGGTCCAGCTCTCTGAGTTCCTTCATGACGAGCTTGCCGATCCAGTTGGTCGGCACCTCGTTCTCGAAGGCCTCGCTGCACATGCGCTCCACCCGGTCCACGAGGGTCTCGATCTGCTCCTCGCCGATCGGCCGCTTCTCGCAGGCCCGGAACAGGCCCTTGAGGATCTTGGCTCGATCGAAGGGGACCCTCGTGCCGTCCTTCTTGACCACGCGCAGAGGGGCCTCCTCCACACGCTCCTTGGTCGTGAAGCGACGGCTGCAGCCCAGGCACTCCCTCCTCCGTCGGATCGTGAAACCATCGGCCGAGGATCTGGAATCCACGACGCGATCGTTGTCCGACTTGCAGAAGGGACAGCGCATCCGGTCTGCGGGGCTTGGGTCCTGCCGGGTCCCCCCGGCGACGAGAGATCGGGTTCGGGGACGGGTGTCCTCCCATTCGCCGGCCGCCCGCCGGCAGCTTCCGGGCCCGACCCGGAAGATCGCAAGAGCCTATCCGGAACGGCCTTGCAGAGGAACGATGCTTTCGGCCCGTGACGGAGCCGGGTACGGCGAGCGGAAGGGAGCGAGCCGAAGCCTGCTGCCGGATGCGGCTCGTCGGGTCCCCCGCCTACTTGCCGAGGCAGAAGCGTCCGAAGATGCGGTCCAGGATGGCCTCGGGCACCTCGCGATGGGCCTCGGGATCCAGGGCGGCCAGGGCCTCACGAAGCTCGACCGCCACAAGCTCGGGCTCCTCCAGATCCCGGCTGCGCTCGATGGCATCGGCGGCCTGGCGCAGGCGGTCCAGCAGCCCGGCCAGGACCGACTCCGGGCCGGCTGCCCTGCGTCCGATCTCGAGCAGTGCCTCTCGAAGCTCATCGAGGCCGAGCCCCTCGGGGATCGAAGCCCCCCGAGCTCCGCTCCCGCCGAGATCCGGGGCCTCACCCAAGGAGAGGCGGATCGCCCCGGACGGCGCAGCCGACCCGGGACCGAGGTCCCCGCGCCCCAGGATCACGAGAGCCGGCTCTCCCAAACAGCTCGGGGGGGCGACGAAGGAGCGGTCCGCGGGCCAGACCCAGAGGTAACCCTCTGCCCCGGCCAGCTCCGCCCGAAGGATCTCGAGGCCCTCGGCATCCTCCTCCCAGCCCTCCTCGAGGCCGGGAGCATCTGCGAGCCGGAGCCCGAGGCCTCGACACTCGGCCCAGCGCAGATCGCGGGTCGTCCCCACCTCCTCGCTGACCAGACCCTCACGGACCCCAGGATCCCGGAGCCGGTTCCAGAGCGTGGTCTTGCCGGCATTCGGAGGACCGAGCAGTACCAGGCCCGGCCGCTGGAGCTCCCGCTGGAGTGCCTCGCCCGGCTCGCGGCGCGACCTCAGGGCCTCGATCAGAGCCTCGAGCTGCGGAAGCCAGGCATTCCTGGGCAGGGCCCCGGTCTCTCCTTCCTCGAAGTCCAGGCCCGACTCGAGCAGGGCCAGCAGATCCAGCAGCTGCGCCCGGAGCGACGCGGTCCTCAGGGAGGGCAGACCCAAGAGGAGCTCGGCAGTGGCCCGCAGGCCTTCGAGATCCCGACTCCGGATCCGAGCCTGCACGGCCTCGGCGGCCGCGAGATCGAGGCGCCCGTTCTCGAAGGCCCTCCTGGTGAACTCCCCGGGCCAGGCCGGCCTCAGGCCTCGCTGCTCGAGCTCCTCGCAGACCCAATGACAGAGCACCGGGTTGGAGGGCAGGTGGATCTCGATCGAGTCCTCGCCGGTGTAGGAACGAGGCCCCGGGAAGCACTGAAGGCGGACCGGAAGCCTCGAGAGCCCCCCTTCGCTCGCCCTGCTCCCCTCAGCTCCTTCCCTGCTCGCATCGCCTCCGCTCATTGCACCGGTCGACTCCTGCGAGCGGAGCCAGGACTCCACGAGGCCCCGCTCTCTCGGAAGGGACGCCCCACAAAAGTCCTCGAGGACCGCAAAGCATTCGGGCCCGCTCAGCCGGATCACGGCCCGAGGCCCGCTTCCTCCGGGCGTGGCCAGGGCGAAGACCGTCGCCCAGGGGTCTCGAACCCCGGAATTCGCCCGATTAGACCGGAGAACATGGGCTTTTTCCCGATTTCTCAAGCGGAGCTAGCTCCCTTCCGATGGACCTTTCAGCGACAGATCGGGGGTCCGGTCCCCCTCCATCCTTCCGGACCCCCACCCCTTCCTCCCCCTGAAACGGAGGCCCTGATGGCCAAGCCGGGCACCCGCCAAGCGATCTTCCTCGACCTCCACGGCATCCTCCTCCATGGCTGGAACGACCGCGAGGACTATGTCGTGCCGCGCTTCCTCGACGGCACCCTCGAGGCGCTGATGCGCATCGACCCGGGCAAGATGGACCTCTTCATCGCCACCAACCAGTGCGATGTAGCTTCGGGCCTCCTCCGCGAGCGGGACTTCAAGAAGCTCAAGGAGGCTGTCGAGCAGGCCTTCGACCTGGCGGGCATCCCGCTGCGGAAGTTCTACTCCTGCCTCTTCCATCCCCAGGGCAAGGGCCGCTGGAAGAAGGAGTCGGTCTTCCGCAAGCCCAACGTCGGGATGTTCAAGATGGCGGAACAGGAGTTCGATCTGAACCTGGGTCGCTCCTGGCTGATCTGCCAGAACAGCGTCGACGTGCTGGCCGGTCAGCGGGCCGGTGTCGGAACGATCATGGTCAAGACCGGACAGGACGGCGAGGACGGCGAGTTCCTGGTCCGTCCGCATTTCGAGGAGGAAGACCTGCGTGCGGCCGTGCGCCGGATCCAGCTCTTCGAGCTCGCGCTGACGCGCTGAGGACCAGAAGCCCTGGCGAGTACATGGGAAGGGGATGGATGGCCAGGCCATCCATCCCCTTCCTGTGTGCGGACCGGCTCGTGAGCGGGCCTGCCCAGGTCCCTGCTCAGTACGTCAGCTGCGTGACGGCTGCGAAGACCGAACGACGCGATCCGGTCTTGGACGGCGGGGTCGAGTCCGAGGTCTTGTAGATCGTGACGACGTCGGGCCTGTAGCTCTTGGCGATCGTCCACTTGCTCGACCAGGAGGTCACGAGCCCGGCCTTGTTGGCCTTGGAGTCGAAGAACAGACCCTGGTCATAGAAGTAGGAACCCGGCACCAGGGGCGGGATCTTCAGGGTCGGCCAGGCGGCGCTGGCGTTGTTGGTGTGGTTGGTCGTCTTGAGCGGGAAGAACCCGATCTCGAGGCCGACGAGCCACTGGCAGCCGGGCGCACCGATGCCGGTCAGGTCGATCGGCAGGATCTTGCTGGTGTCGACGCCCAGGCCCGAGATCGCGGCCACGCCGATCGTGTTCTTGGGCAGGTTGCCGTAGCGGACGTACCAGGGACCGCCCTTCTCGGTCAGGCCCGAGGTCGTGTAGCTCAGGCTGCCGTTGTACTTGCCGTCGCTGAACTTGCACTTCCTCTGGATCGGTCCGTTGGTCGTCCGGGTACCCCGAACCGTGCCCGCGGCATCCAGGAACAGGTTGGCGTTGTAGGTGTTGCTCCCCGAGGTGTAGGCGAGGGGCGCTTGGTGACGTAGGTGTCGATCGTCAAGCCCTTGCCGCTGCTCTGGACGAGCACGAAGGTCTTGGCCAGGGGGATCTTGAAGATGAACGGCGCGGGGCCGGTCCCCTTGTTCATGCCGGGCCAGTTAACGGTCGAGGTCTTCCCGCCGGTCCCGAAGACCTGGACGCGGTTGGTTCCCTCGTTGGACGCGAAGGTGTTCGAGTAGGCCGAGGGAGCGTTCGCGGTGGTCGACATGTCGACCATCAGATCGCTCGTGCTCTTGTACATCAGTAGTTGTTCCTGCGGTACGAGATCGCGGTGACCTTCATCGCAGGCTGTGGCAGATCGGCCGTGGCATAGCCGTTCTGGACGTGGATCGGGACGTACGCCGTCGAACCGTTGTAGTTCGCACCACCTCGGCCGAGGTAGCTCTGGTCGTTGTTGGTCGTGACCAGCTTGTCGGCGCCCTTGGGCAACACGACGGTCGTGGTGGCCTGGGCGGTCAGGCCCGCGCCGATGATGGCGATTCCCAGGGGTAGGAAGACGTTCATATGGATCTCCATGAGGGATCCCGCGGGGGCAGGGCGTAGATCGAGGGAAGAAAGGCGAAGCTGATTCGCGGCGGCCTAGGCCCCGGGGACGGTGAGTCCTACCGGGAGAAAGGCCTACCACCCCGAACCTATCCGGTTTTGCCGACTTGCACCCGGTCGGATTGTCTGACTTGGGAGCAATTCTCCAAAATTTTCAGCCTCGCTTAAACGCCCGCATTGTTATGCAACCCTTAAACACCCGAGACTGGCTCCACGCTCGCACAGGATCGCATCTGGCAGCGCAGCTCCCTGCCGGGGTCGATCACATCGATCCCAACGATGTGAATCCGTGATCTCAGCGGCCTAGCAGCCCGTTGAAGAACTCCAGTGGATGCCAGGGCGTCGGATTCCTCGTCCCATCGCCTCTCGAATACGCAGGCGAATCAGCGGATTCGTCGAGGCCTTCGAGTGGTGATGGGGCGAGGAAGACGATGGTCTGGCACCGCTGGGGTTCTTCAACGGGCTGCTAGGCAGGACACGCGCCTCGTCGCCCCGAGCCGGTGTCGGGAGGAGGAGTTCCATCTGAAAGCCCGCTGGCGAGGGAGGCGTCGCCCGCGACGAGCCCTCTTCCAGCCGCACAAGGCCAGGGCGGCCGACGGCATCCAGGCCAGCCCAGGGAGGGATCTCGGCGGACACCGGCCACCGCTCGGGTCCTTCCATGGCAGTGAGCGAAGGAAGCACCCGCTCCCCGGTCCGTGGAGGATCCTCGCATCACAACCTGTCGAAGAAGCCCCGCGGGCCGCTCACGGCCTCTTCTTGCCGCTCCCATCGGGTGCCTGCCGGCCACCCAGCAGCCGGAAGGGCCACAGCAACACCATCCCACCGACGAATCCCCCCAGGTGCGCCCAGACCGCGATCCCTTGGAAGCGCTCCCCCGCCGAGAGCAGGTTCTGGACCTGCGGGATCTGCAGGACCATGTGGGGGATCAACAGCAGCCAGGCCGGCACGGTCACGAAGGTGACGAGCACGATGACCCAAACCAGGAGGGTGACCCGGGCCTTGGGATGCAGCAGCAGGTAGGCCCCGAGCACGGCCGAGATGGCCCCGCTCGCCCCGACGATGGGCCGGGGATCCTCGGGGGTCACCGCGCACTGGATCCCGGCGGCCATGGCCCCGCAGAGCAGGTAGAAGAGCAGGAAGCCGAGTCGCCCGCACTTGTCCTCGACGTTGTCCCCGAAGGTCCAGAGGTAGAGCAGGTTGCCGAGCAGATGGGCCGGCCCGGCGTGAAGGAACTGGCTCGTGAACAGCGGAAGCACCGCGTCTCCGAAGAAGTCGTCCCAGTGCCCCCGCAGGAGCCCGGGATCCTCGAGCAGCAGGCTCCAGTTGGAGCTGACGGCCGCCGGCAGAGCACCCCAGGACCGGTAGAGATCGTGGACCGTCTCCGGTTCGTCCGCCCAGCGCTGGAGGACCAGTGCATAGACCGCGAGATTGACGACGATCAGCAAGGTCGTCATCAGCGGCTTGAGCCGCCGGGGCGCGTCGTCGTGGACCGGGATCAACAGCATGGATCGTCCCGCCCTTTCCTCAGCCCTCCTCCGGGGCCGGACCCACGACCTCGCTGGCCTCCTGGGAGGCCGAGAGCTCGCGGAACTCGAGGTTCTCGCCGTCGAAGCTCATGAGCCGCGGCTTGCCCTCCTCCCGGGTCTCGATCAGGACCGGGCGACGCCAGATGGCCTGCACGTTGCGCAGGGTCTCGGAGGCCTGCTGGAACTGCAGGTCCACCCCCATCCAGTCGTGGTACAGGTAGAGCTCGCCTCGGTTGCCGTGGTTGGCATCGACGACGCAGATCGTTGGCTGGCCGAAGTTGGTCAGCGACCAGAGCAGCTGGTTCTTCACCTTGGTCCAGTCCCGATCGACGATCTCGTACTGCCGGGTCCGCTCGTTGAGCGCATATACGTAGAGCTGCTGCGCCTCGGCGAAGTCGGCCGTCAGGAAGTCGTCGACGAAGGTGACGTCGTTGTGGGTCTTGCGGACCTCGAAGATCTTCTCGCGCCCGAGCCCGAGCCCGATGTCCCAGCCCTTGCGCAGCTCCTCGTCCTCGATCTGCTGGTACTCGAGGCCGAAACGGCCCTTGTCCCAGCGCTCCTCGATGTCCTTGAAGAGCTCGACGCCGAGCTTGTAGGGGTTCACCTGTCCCGGCTGGGTGGCCAGGGTCCCCGAATGGTGGTCGCAGTAGAGGATGACCTCCTCGGGCTGGACGAGGTGTTTGGTCATCATCGTGGAGTGCCAGTAGACCGCCCACCCCTCGTTCATGATCTTGGTCATGGCCTGCGGGGCGAAGTAGTAGGCCTCCTCCCGGAGCATGGCGAGGATGTCCTGCTCCCAGCCGTCCAGGGGAGCGTATTTGAGCAGGAAGCCCAGCACGTCCTTCATCGGCTCGGGCGGGAAACGCCGCTGCCGATCCTGCTCCTCCTGCATCTCCCGCTTCTGCGCCTCGAGGAACTCGGGCGGGTTGATGTAGCGGTCCATGTAGTCCTTGGCCTGGATCCTCGGGATCTCGGCGGTCCCGTCGGAGGGCTCGCCGGGCGAGGCCTCGCGCTGGACGAAGGGACTGTGGATGTCGATCAGGTTGTCGAGGGACAGGACGCGGTCGATGAAGTCCTCGACCCGCTCGACGCCATGCAGGTCCATGAAGCGCCGGATCCGCGCTCCATGGTTGGCCATGACGTCCATCATCTTCCGATTGGTCTTGCTGAACCAGTAGTTGTTCTTAAAGAAGTCGCAGTGGCCGTACACGTGCGCCATGACCAGCTTCTGGTCGGTCATGGTGTTGGAGGCCATCAGGTAGGCGTAGCAGGGGTCGTTGTTGATGACGAGCTCGTAGATCTTGCTGAGGCCCCAGTGGTAGCTCTTGCTCAGCTGCTCGTACTCCATGCCGAAGCGCCAGTGCGGATAGCGCGTCGGAAAGCCCCCGTAGCTCGCGATCATGTTGAGCTCGTCGGCGTCGACGACCTCGAAAACGGTCTCGTAGGTGTCGAGTCCGTACTCACGGGCCAGCTCGCGCACCTCCTCGTGGACGGACCTGAGTTCGGGAGAGAGATTGGCCATCAGCGACCCCTCCCGAGGAACTCCTTGATCGAAGGCAGGATGCCCTCCCGGTCCTGGATGTCGGCACAGAGGATGCGGTCGTCGTTGCCGAAGCCCGCACGCAGGTCCTTGATGAACTGCCCGGAGCCGTAGGCCGACTTGACCTGGCCGTACGAAAACTGGTTGACGAAGGGCAGCATCTGCTCCTTCAGCAGGGAGATGCAGTGCTCGGTGTCCTTGCTCGACCAGTTGTCCGGAACATGGTAGAAAGATGGCGACGCCTGATCCAGCTTGCTCATTCCT